>JH392952.1:50820-62792 GCA_000235945.1 Homolaphlyctis polyrhiza JEL 142
CATTCCAGACACATAAACCCATCGCCTTGCAATTCTGGGGGGGACGGGGAGGGGATCATTGATACAAACACACACACAAACACACACACACACACATGTATACATGTATACATCCCATATAAGCGCGTGCATCAAAACTTCATTGCTTCAGGTGCAATATAGGTTCGACGGGACACAGTAGAGAATTCACGAATGGGCTTGAATATAGTGTTTCCTGGATTCTTGTCATCAGGAACAGCCACGACTGCTGGGTGCAAGTAACCGTCGATCATACAAACTGTTTGAGGCTTTCGGATCGTGACTGTCTCAACTGGGGCCTTGAATCGGACATAAGTCGAGTTTGTCACAGTCTCAAAGGTGTTTTGTTCGTTTGGATACCTAGTTGATATACATATACATACATATACAAATACATATATTTGCATACAGTAGAAACAAGATGTTGCGATTCAGTCATCAAAACATGGATTTTTACTGCGATCTGCATAGACACCAGTGCTAGAAACACAAAGAAACTGACCTTGTAACTGTGTTGCTGAGTGTTTCAGCAAACCGCTCGCCGTCTCTTGAAAACGAAGATCCGCCATTCAATCCAGAAGATCCGGCACCGTCTTTGCGCACTGTATGGATAAGCGCCTGCGGATCTACAAAGTGTCTCTTGGTCGTTGACTGCAAACGATCATCGACTGTCGATCGATCGTCGTCGGACCCAATCTCAAAATGGCTGGATTTCAGATACGCAACGTTATCTCCTTGAAGCAAACCGCCTGCTGCTGGTAGAGCTGCCTGCTTGCCATGCAACTCGGAAGGATTGCGGAACTGTGAATGTGTCGTTGAAACTGTGTCCATGGTTGCCTTTTCAACATTGATGGGATCGTAAAATGGTGCGCGTTGACGATCTATGTGGCCGCGACGCTCATATGCTTGGATAGCAGATATGCCGTCGGGCTGGTCGCATGGACGTCCATAGTCGCTTTTTGTAACTGATCTACTTGTGTTTGAAAAGCCGCTCGAATCTAGTCCAAAGGATATCGAGGACTGAGAATTGATTGTCTATTCAAGATTGGGCCATTGTTGTCAACACAGTTGCAACGTTTCTGGGTCAGCGTGTGATGCTCTTGCAATCCAGTCACAAAGACGCAAAACCTCCTTCTGCTCTCTCATCTTGTCGAACCTTGATGGCTTTGAGACGAATCTGCTCTTCAGCTCCGCCAAACGATGCGTTTGGATTCTTGAAATCCTCGCGTTGGGAGCTGCCACCCATACGACGATCTTCAAAGTCCTCTGCGATGATACAGAACTTTGATGCGGGACGGGCAAGCACCTGCGCTTTCTGATGGCCATACGCAGCTTCTGTGCACTTTGCTGCTGATTCTCCAAACGTGGACCCATACTGCGACAATTGGCACGACGAGCTGTCTGAGCCAAGCTATTGTTTTGTGAGGAAGCGTGGCATCAAGCAAAATGTTTTTGAAGTGTCAACACTGTCAGTATTCGGCATTGGCGAAGCAGAAGCGAAACAGAAACAGAAACAGAAACAGAGACAGAAGGCGGCCTACAGTGAAATGGGTTGATTTGAGATCTTTGATCGAGTTGGTATTGTCGACTATGAGCGTTGACCGATCCAAGTCGTCTTTGAGCCTGAAATCTGAGTAAATATACATACATACAAATGTGTATGTATATGTGAATATACCGAATACAGGATCACAATTGTAAGCTATATGAGCCACAAGATGACCAACACATCAAAGTCAAAAGCAACAACAGCAAAAACAAACTTGCCGCGCTTCTGGACACTTTGCATGGGTTCCAGTTCAAGATCAGGATAATCCAATACAGTAGATTTGGACCTTTCGAGAGTTTCGTATTCTGATGGCGGTGGCTTTGCAGTGAGTTTGTGCGGCTTCATGGCAGATCTCGTCAACGTTTCCCAGGGTGCCGAGTCGTCTCCAAGAGAGAAATGCGTGACACCTTTGCTGGCACGACCGGAATCGATCATCAGCTTGCGTTCGAACCGGCTTTGCGGCACAATGCGAGGTTTCTGTAATGACAATCAGCACCCCCCTTTTTTATGATGCTGTGTGATACTTTTAGTTTGTTAAACGGGTCTGTTTAGGAAACTTACTCGCTCAACGGGATCCTCGCCACGCTGAATTCTAAGCTGAGTCTCGTCACGAAATACAGGTGGATACATGTGATAAGTCTTGAGAAATTCGCGGTAGTCTTCGCGTGATGCTGACTGTCACCACAATACAAGCATGTAAGCACTTTGATATGCAATACTCTTATGGATACCACTCAACATGAGCAGAATCAAGTAGATTTGTAAGATCAGCCATCCTCATCATACTTTTGGATCCTTTCCACAATAGTCCTTCTTGGTCAAGCTCAGCGGTGTTCCTGGATCGTCATGCCCTTCCAGGGAAAAGTGCGACTGTCTTGTATACTTGGATACTATCAAAAAGTAGTAGAATCACACATTCACACACACACACATTCTCGTCAATATGAGTAAACGGCATAATCGTGTACATTCAGGCTCTGTGTGTCAGGCACGAAAGTCATAAAAGATCTGAATACAAAGAGTACATCAACATGATAGCCGAAACGCACACTCTCTGCTTTGCTCAGTATCTCCCATATGCTGCGACAGTGGCTTCTTGACATACTCGACCTTTGTGGTGCTGATCCACTTTGGCGGCAGCTCGTCTGCATAGTTTGCATTGAAATCGCCTGCCTCTCTACTGCTGCTATTAGCTGTTACAATCGTTTGTATATTATTCAGAGGATATATACGTGTGTATGTATATTCGGCACGATGCGCCATGGAATGTTAGCAATGACGCGTCCGAGTTGGTCAACATCTATTCGACACACTACTAACGCATTGTTTCGTGTGCTTTGCGATGTCCGTAGAGTTTCTGCCTCATCTCTTGACGGTGAGCGGCAGATAAATCCATGCACTGATCGTCGATATCGTGGGGCCGCACATTGAAAGGATGTTCCAAGAGTGCGGGATGCATTGTTGCAGCGAAAGCAATCTGCTAAAATGCAAGATCTGGGTGAAACCTGGTTTGGAATGTGTCGGCACCAGAAATGATTAGAAACTGCCGCATTCATTTTTGACTTTTTCTCTCCTCTCTCATCAAGATCCGCCATCCACTTGATCCTGCTATTCTGATTCCGTGCTCCAATCACTGTCAGCTTCGATGTCTGTGCCTATATGGTCAAAATCGACGGCATTGTTGGGTGTAATAGATGCTTGTACGACGTATGCAACCATGTCGTCGACAAGTGCAGCCGTCGACGAGCTGAGGCCGCTTGCAAACATGTGTGGTTCCGAAGATGATACAGGTACTGGTGGCGCTTCTTGATTGTCAGTGTTCAAAGATGCATCGAGGGGTAAAACGTTTGTCGATTCTGCAGCATCTGCAGATGTCGATGGGCTTGCTAAATTACTGGACTGTGTTGATGATGATGTGTTGCTTGACTTGGGATCAATCAACTGTTGATGTGTGCGACGCATGTGGGAGTCTAGACACCTCTGCTTACAGACCCATGCATCGCATCCAATACAGATTTCAACCTTTTGGCGGCATCTTGCTCTGCACAAAAATGCCTGACAATGACTATGCGGATCAATCAGACACAAAAACAACCCTGATCAGCAATCTCAAAAAAGTGCAGTTGTTGCCATGAATCGATTGAGTCTCGCTGATACACTTACATGCACTGAACAAGCGCTTCACTCGAGTGCTCCAAGCAGAATCTGCGATCATCGCAATTACTGCAGAATGACCAATCATGATCGTCGAAACATGAGCGACAAAGTGCCTGGTCGCAGCCTTTCCACGAACAATGTGACAGTTTAATAACACGACGCGGTCTTTCGCCTGCTTCTTCGTCTTCGTCATCGTCGTCATCATCGTCATCGTCATCATCGTCATCGCTATCATCATGGTTACGTTCATACTCGCGAAGGCGTTCGACGCATTTGGGACACGACCATCGAGAGCAATCAGTGCAAATCATTCCAGCGGCACACGAGCGGCAAGCTCTCATGCCAGAGCACGAGGTCGAGGAGCAGTCTACGCAGTCATCTTCCTCAAGGGATATGCACTGCGAACAAGCTTTTGGCAGCGGCTTTTTACAGGAAAAGCATGCAAAGTGGCTATCCATGATAATATTAATCCCGCAAGAATGACAACTAGACGGCTTCAAATGAAACAAGTGTGGGTCGACACACATGTCCTTGACAGCGGTATAGAGTGCTAAAAGGCAATCGCTCGGCCACGAATCCTCCTCTGAATCAAAGAACCAAAAGTCGCGCCAACTATCATGGCGTGGGCCATACTGCAGGCCACCGCATTGATAAACGTTGAAATACTGCAGCCTGAGCTTAACAGTGGATTCAAGTTGGCCAGAGGTACTTTCGCGTGGTCCGATTGCTGCAGGTGGATTATGAGGTTTGAGTCGACGTGAGCGCCATTTGAACCATGATTCAAGGGCATCAGCAATGTCTTCGATCCAGATATTGGGAGTATTCGATACTAATATAAACGTGGATAGATGGATAGTCAGCAAGGATGTGGTGATGGAAACGGCAAGGAACAAGGGGTTGGAGCTCACTGTCTAGATGCGTCAATGAAGGACAGAGATCAAGGACCGTCAGGACCGATGAGATATCAGCAAACAAGCATTTACTGAAACTGATGGATCGCAATGAAGATGCCAGGATTGAAGGAGCAGGCAGCGTGCGCAAGTCGGAAAGCAGCGAATAGTTTGAGCAAGTGTATAGACGCGGCAGATCGTCAGGCTTGACATTCCAAGATCGTTTTGAAAGCGTAAACTTGAATGACATGTTTCTGTGCGAGCTGACTTTTGGCATGACTTTGAGCGATATGCCAGGAATCCACAGCTCTGGGGCAGACATGACGATGCGTTGCAGCTGCGGACATACGGAAGCGAGCAGCACAAGGATCTGGAATGGCACAACATCAAAATCCGCGATCGACCACTTGAGGATTTGCACAATGAGTTCCGTGGACAGCGATAGCAGAAACGTCTTTTGCGGTAGGACTGCAGATGATGATGAGGATGATGATGATGATGAGGAAGGCATGTCTGTGGTTGGTGGACAAGGCTGGTTCTGGTTCTGGTCCTGGTTCTTGGAAGCGTCGGGATGATGTTGATGCTCGTGGTGCTGCAGAGGATGCGACTCTGTGGCTGCTGCTGCTGCTGCTGCTGCTGCTGCCTCTGTGACAGCAGGAATATGGTCCATTGAGTTCAGACCAAGCGAGAGTTTGACGAGAGAACTGGATGGCGGCGGATAGTTGGTTGCTGGTTGCTGGTTGTTGCGATTTGTGATTTGCGATTTGTGATTTGTGATTTGTGATTTGTGATTTGGAATGTTGATTTGAATCCGTGGAAACTGATTTCTCGGCTTCGCTTGGAACAATCTGTCCATCAAATCCTGTGTCTCGTTGTCTCGTTGTCCCGTTGTCTCTGTGTCCCTGTGTCCCGCATGCCGCTCTCGCCTCGCCCTCGGCTTTCTTCCTCTCTGCATACAACTGCGAACATGTCTCTACTGGCCCTTGCGCTTGCGCTTGTGCTTGGACTCTGTCTCGATGGCTGCTGCTGCGTGCTCGCATTCTCCGCGAAGCAGCGGCTTGCACTTCGGTAATCACTTGGGCATTCTCTGCTCATTCTTGTGGCTTCGCTGTCCTTGTCCAGCCAGCCAGCCAGCTAGCCAGCCAACCACACACTATCGATCGCTTACTTGTCTGTGTCTACGCTGCCTCTGATGTTGATTCCAACGCTGATTGCGGCTTGTGCCAATAGCGACAAGTCAAAGGAAATGTTCATGCACGGTCAGTCGATCCAAACCCTCATTCCGCTTCTCTCCCTCTCCCTTCCCACCAAAATAGCCCTGGACTCTGTGCCTGCATCAACTCTTGTTCTTCATACAGTCAATCTCACTGACAACCACAATCGTCCATCAATCTACTACAGGATTCTCAAAATACATGCATCATGCATATCCAGAGGACGAGCTCAATCCTATTCTGTGCAAAGGCAGATCCCGTGACGCCGATCCAAACAACTGGTTGCTCATCTGCTGCTTGTCATCTCAACTTGGCCTGCCATCCCATCCCTCATCCCTCATCCCCCACATTCATTCATCTGCTGTTACTTACATCTTACTCGTGTATCTGCTGCTGCCTCTTTCAAATCTAAAGGAACATCAATGACGTCCTCGGAAACTTCTCACTTACACTGGTCGATAACCTCGACACTCTCGCTGTAAGCTCGCCACTCAACATCTTTATATGCTTCCATCCTATCTCGCTGACTCACATTGGCGCTTTGGCAGATCATGGGCGATCAGCGCAGCTTTGAACGAGCAGTAAAACTTGTCGCAAACACAATCCAATTCGACCTTGATTCGCGCGTTCAAGTATTCGAAGTCACAATCAGAGTTCTTGGTGGCTTGCTCTCGGCACACCTTCTTGCAACAGACACACGGCTTGGCTACAATATTAGCTGGTATCGTGGTGAACTACTTGACCTTGCAAAAGACCTTGGTGATCGTTTGATGCCTGCATTCGATACTCCAACGCGTCTGCCCTTTCCTCGGGTTCGTCATCTTGATCTCATTCAGTCATGCACGCTGCTACATTTTGTATCTAGCAGACTGACTTTGTTCCCTATTGCATCTCGCATTATCAATCAGATCAACTTGCGAAAAGGAGTGCTCCATTCTGAAATCAGAGAAACTTGCACTGCTGGAGCGGGCACTCTGCTGCTCGAGTTTGGCACCCTCAGTAGATTGACGTCGGACCCTAAATACGAAAAAGCTGCTCGCACAGCCCTTATGACCATTTGGAAGCAACGCTCTCGTATCAATCTTGTTGGAAATACAATGAGCATCTCCCGTCATAGAGTAAGCCGCGCTGTAGGCGTATGTATGCTTTCAAAGACACGAGCTGATTTTGATCTGAGTATAGTGGCTTCAGGAGATTGCGGGAATCGGAGCGGGTGTCGATTCATTTTATGAAGTATACCTTATGCCAGTGATTGTCTGTCTTGTCTGTTGGTCATAGTGCTGACAAGCATGTCTTGTTGACGCCTTTTTAGTATCTGTTCAAGGCACATATACTCTTTGGTGATCCAGAGTATCTTGACATATTTGAGCAAGCATACGATGCTGTCATGCGCTGGATTCGCGATGAAACCGGCTTCATTTACAGAAACGTGGATATGTTCAATGGAACGCTTGCAACTGCTTGGATTGACTCGCTTGCTGCATTCTTTCCTGGATTGCAAGTGCTGTCGGGCGACCTTACAAACGCTATCAAGCACCACCATATCTACTTTTCGCTCTGGCGTCGGTATGGTGCCCTGCCAGAACGATTTGATTTCCAGCATCGTGATACTGCAATTGCAACGTACCCCCTCAGACCTGAGCTTGCCGAGTCAACATACATGCTGTACCAAGCAACAAAGGATGAGTTTTATCTGCATGCTGGAGCAAGGATTCTGAATGATCTAGAACTGTATGCTCGCACAGACTGCGGCTTCGCTTCGATCAAAGATATCAAGACTGGCGAGCGAGATGATCGAATGGAGAGCTTCTTTCTGAGCGAGACACTTAAATACCTGTACCTTTTGTTTGACCAAGGTATGATATCACTCACAAATCAGCTCAGGATTGATCTTGTCTTGGAATCCAACTGACACATACACCAACTGTATCTATTCGACAGACCATCTGATCAACAAGCTAGACTCCAACTTTGTTTTCACGACAGAGGGACATTTGTTTTTGCTACCCAACAACCTGACCGAAACCAACACAACAACCAAATCGTCGTCTTTACCCCATATATGCCCTAATCCAACCACAGACATATATCCCCGTACAAAATCAATCTTTTCACGCGAACCACCCCTCTCATCAAAAGACATATCAATGGGACATTTCTTTGCAGGATACACGCCACCACCCACAGCAGATCCAGTCAGCCCACCGCGGGGACTCTATACAGGCCGGCGGTCCTCTGATCACAGCTTGGGCAACCGCGTTGTCGAACTCATGTATGACCGTGCTGTTTTATCTACTGGCATTTCACAAGTTGCTCGTGGCATTCTTTCTGCTGTACAAATCACTCTCTTGATTGTATCTGGTCGTTTTCTTCAACTCTACGCTGCAAGATTGTAAATCTTGCATGATCATAGTCCCTTTCTTATCCCTCTCCCCCTGTCCCTCTCTCTATCTCTCCTGTAGCCCTTACGTTAAACATCAATGTTGCCTCTCGTAGTTTTAGTACTGCTTTGCAAGTTATATAGAATGGCTTGCTAATCTCACTGCCTTTTTCTTTTCTTTGTCCCCTCTCTAACTCTCTTACTTTCTACTATCTCGTCTTTGCGTTTATTGAATGCAACAATCTACCTGTCTATACATCCTTCCTTTCCATTCATCCATTCCTTTTACTCTGCTTCCCTGCCACATTCGCTGGTTGTATATCGTTTTGGTGGGGAATGGTATGGGATGGCATAATAAACGCGATCGGCGGGATATAGCGTTCCTTACAAGCAAGGAGACATACAAAAAGCTGCCAACGTTGCCGAGGTAAGATTGACATATACTCTTGCAAGCAATGACCATGAACTCATTCTCAGATGGTGGACTGATACGATTGTAATGGCAATGCTAACCCAAGTTCTCCGAGGGTCTACTTGCCGATTCGATCGAAGGCGCCAAGCTAACCCTGGAGCTTGGTCCAACAGGCCAGTCCTATTTCGTAACGCGAATCAACAAGCACCAACTGCCTCCATGGCAAGTACTCAAAGTACCACGCGATGGCGTTCCCTACATCAGTCCGACATCCGAATCCAAACGAGATCTTCTCGATCACAGCATCGCACAAAAGCAGTTTGGAACAACTTCCTATGCATCCATACGCTATGTCGACCTCTATCTGCACCATCACTCGCTAACAGTCTTTCCAGCACTCTTTGGACCTATACTCAAGCATGCTGTCACTCTCACGGGCGATCTCGTTCCTCTTCTCGCAGCATCTCGCACACACAAACCAACCCATCAATCAAGAGTCGATGATCAACTTAAACTCATTAGTGATCTGGATCATGCTTGTCTGCCGCTTTCTCCTGCCCAACAGCGACTTGTGCATGGTAAATTGGTGCTTGTTCGGCGTGGTCAATGTCTGTTTGCGACCAAATGCGAATGGCTACAGCTGGCTGGAGCGTTGGGAGTTGTCATTGCTTCTGAAACGGACTTGCCTATTCGCATGGCGCCGTATGTTGGCTCTGATCAGGGTCCCGGCAGACGCGATGGTGTCGACACGGTTTCTATTCCGGCATTCTTTGCCACACGCACCACCGCGGAAAAGATTCTTGCGGCCACTGCACAGGTTGCGCGCATTGCCTCGACAATGGAGTCGTCGACAGGAGTCTGTGATGCGGTAGAAACTGCCGCATTCGGACATGCCACTCGTCGTAATAGTGTTGATGCTCGTGTTTGTGGTGTTGTTCAGAGTGATGCATTCTCGGCTGTTGGGAGGCTGCGTGTACGGATTGAAATCAGAGATGCCGATTTGGAAGATGCTCCCACAGACACATCGCTCACGCTCACCATCTCGGGTCTACCTGTCGAGAACCTGCAGGTATCAAGACGCAAATCAAGAGGCGCCGCTCTGGCAAAGGCAAAGGCTAAAGCTAAACTTGACTTGTCCAAAGGCGAGACTGATCATGAACCGCCAGTCGTTTCCTACCGTCGTGATATGCGACGTCGTCCAAGCTACCTTCTCGATCCGGGTGTTGGGATCGAGTGTCTTTTGCAAACACCGGCATCGGCATCAGCAATACAGAATAGCTGCTGTGTTCGTATCCCGCGTGCAAGTACAGCAACAAATGCACGTGCGCATACAAGTCTAAATTAGGCAGCTTGTTTTCCCGCGCCAAAACTGGAACCAGGGTGTGGGTGTGGGGGGTGGAAGCAGTCAGGAAAATAAAAGGCCCAGGATGGGAGCTTAATGCTAAATCCTTGTTTTCTAATTGAAACACTGCGCCTGTTGTGCTTCAACTTGGAGGCGATGCTATTCAAGGATACGATTGGAATCTCTGCCCTGACGGGTCTGCTGGCGCCTGGACCATTTCCCTTTGGGCCCGTCAGCGTGTCGCCAAACATCACTGCAACCCAGGTTGAAGTCTTTACGCAGTTTTGGCGCTATGCTCTCTCGGCCTGTAAGTTGTACATGGTCTTGAAGGCTGCTTGAGTTTGGAGGATATTGCTCTTTGGAGAAGCGTGGATATGGCACAGCCAGGTGTCACGCGTGCAACACACACACACACACACACACATACACACGCACGTGGATGCTGATGGACGACTGATGCCCAATGCAACTTGTGGTGGCAGACTGTCCGTCTGTCTTTCAGCAAGGCGCATGGAACTGCACGGTCTGCAACATGATTCCTGACAGCGTTGTCTACAAGTCATTTGGCATGGATAACGCTGAAACTTCTGTTGGGTAAGCTGCTGTATATTCCAGTTGCTGTTCCTGATACGATTAGCCATGTCTGCTTATCCATATATGTGTATGTGTGTATGTGTGTATGTGTGTATGTGTATGTGTGCATGTGGGGCTATATATAGAGCTCTGATTGTCAATGAGCGAGCCAAGGTGATCATTGCTACTCTCCGTGGTTCATCCACGATGCAAGACTGGGAAAGCAATCTTGATATTGGCATGGATGCTCCACGCTGGGCCAACCAGACACCCTTCTTCAACATCCGCGACCACTCAGAAAGCTCCTCCCACCTTGCGTCAATAGGCTTGCAAACCGTCAACCTAGTCATCCCCGAGACGGCGCATATACACGACGGATTCCAGCAGGAATACGTTGCCTCGCGCAAAGATATCCAATCAGGACTTCTCGAGCTCGTGACTCGATACCCAGACTTTGACGTTGTCTTCACCGGCCATTCGCTTGGCGGTGCGACGGCCAGCATCGCAGCCGTTGACTTTATCGATCTGCACGGCACTCCAGAAAAGGTTTACCTATTTACCTTTGGACAGCCCCGTGTTGGGTCTGGTATCTGGGCCGATTGGTTCGACAGCATTCCGTTTGGCGGAGTCTATCGCATCACACGTGCACGAGATCCAGTACCGCGTGTGCCGCCTATTGCCATGGGATACCGCCATTTCAAACAAGAGTATGGCATCGACGATAGTCAGATGACTGTGACGTGCGACAACAGCGGCAATGCGGGAGAAGTTGAACCAGGAACTTGTTCGCAGAGCACCAGTTGGTGGATGACAAATGTCATGAACCATATGCGATACTTTGACCCGCTGTGAGTTTGTTTGGTCCTTGTTCTCTGTGTTTGCTGATGAGTAGATGGAAGCTGATTGTTTGTTTGCGCTGGTTCGGCGACACCAGAGTTACTGGTATCCTGGATCAAGCATGTGGTGCCCAGTGAATGGCTCAGCGACGGGCTTATGACACTACAATCCACTCGCACTCACATCGACAATCGCCATGGCCAATGCATCTGCCACACACTATCTGCCTGACACCTATCAGTCCGAGTTCTGCTTCTCTTGCCAATAAACACTTCAACAAGAACACAAGTCACATTCTATCCTTGCCACTCATCAAATCCATGTTGCTGCTCCAAGAACAATCTGTGATGCCAATCCAGACTTCATTTCATGCTGATCGCTCATTGGCAATCTGCCACAGATCGAATTCATGCTTGCACAACACACAGCATCTAGTGAGTGTGGTGACTGCTTGTTGCTGCATTGTGTGGTTCATCCTGCATTGCTGGTTGGCTGGTGTTGTTGGTGCAAGTGCGTGGATTGTATCCTGCTTGCTTGCTTGCACTTGCCACAGCGAGTTGTGCCTTGTCGCTTTGCTGTTGCCTGTTGCTCAGTCAAGTC
>JH392952.1:73790-96390 GCA_000235945.1 Homolaphlyctis polyrhiza JEL 142
CAACATGAACACAGCATGCCAGTCGATTGTCGCCAATTGAGAAGAGACCGAGTGTATTCAAGATGGATGGCTGTAGAAACACAAAGCAGTGATTGTCCGGTTCTTGGTTTGATAATAGTGTATTACGAAGACGATTCTTGTCTGCTCGCTACAAACTGATTGATCCACTCCTCAATCTGGTTGACATTGTCCTCCATCTCCTGGATAGTATTACTTGCAAGTTCAACAATACGCTCTTGCTTGTATGACGATGCTGCTTCATCTGCAACCACGCGCATAATCTCGCACTCTACATTCTCTTGGATCTTCTTGGTCGAATAGTTCCTATTTGATGCATTTGTCAGTCCCTATATCTATGAGAGATGACCAAACATCGAATCTAATCCTTGATGAATCAGGCAGTAGATTGAAATACAACTCAGATCTCTGCATAGTTGCACTAACCGGGACTCCAGTCTGCTATAGAGCACATCGTTGCTACAAGTCAGAACTACAACCAGATCGAACCAGCGTTCTGGGAAGAAGTCGCAGCCATGATGATCGACAATAATGCCGCCATCCGCCATAATGTCTTCAAGTTCATCAACAACCTATTACTTTGTCAGATATCATATTCACTGGATGCGATGCATGCATGCAGTTCTCTATCAAGGCATAACCACCTTGTCCTCGTTGATGAGAAACGACTGAAACTCTGTGTCGAAGCCGTCATGAAGCTGCTTTTCCTTCACGAGTTTGCCAACCTCGATATGCCGTAGACCCGAGACGATTGCAAGCATCTCGCATGTAGTTGTCTTTCCTGTTCCCGGTGTTCCTGTCACCAAAATGTTGGGGCGTGCTCGCTGTGGAAGAGCCTGCTCAGCGCCGCCTTCGTTGTCGCTGTCGCTGTCCATGATTTGATTTCAAGTGAGAAAAAAAGCGCCAAATCAAGGGAGCTCAAAGGAGAGCAAGATATCTTGGTTTGGCATTGTCTGCAATCACAGCATCCTCATCGCACTCATTCAGCGAGTGCATTAGTCATTCGATCAACGCATGACTGTGTCTGTGGTGATGCTTGTGCTGCCGTGACCCAACAATCAAGTCACAAACACAGATCAATGCAATGCAATACAATGACATGCATATTGGATTGTTGCATCCACAATCGCAATCGAGATTGGCAATCAGAGAGCATGCAAGATTTGATGCAGATGAACAGAAAGAGTCGCAGTTCGCTGCTGCTTTCCTGCTGTGCATATTCATGTTCATATGTATCACTGAATAGCTGGTTCTCTCGGAAAAATCCTGCAATTTGTTTCCCAACTCAACACCGCAATGGTCGTCAAACATATTGGTGAGATTGCGATCCCTGCCATAACAGGAATATCAGCATATCGCACTGGAGTCTGACTCGCCATGATGGCACTGCACTCTCAGTTCTCTTCAAGGTGCGCAAAGACGTTGAGCCTGCAGCTGTCACAGCGCTGTCGCACAAGCTGCATGGACTCAAGGCCATTGAAGGCGTGCAGAGCATTTCCTTTGGCGAGACGTTCACAACGGAGCGCAACCAGGGATTCACACATGCTCTGGTGGTTGACATGCAAGATAAGGAAACTCTTGATCGCTACAGCAAGGATGCCGGCCATGTCGAGGTTGTCAAGACCAGCATTCTGCCAATCATCGAAGCAGGTCGGTTGCCATGCTTTTGATTGTGCTCAACTTGGCCTGTTCCACTTGAGACTGTGCTTTGACGATGCTGACAATAAGCTGCATTGCATGCTCTCCATCCACTTGCCGAATGCCCAACCCAACAGGCGGACTGCTTGCTATGGACTTCGAGGTGCCATCAAGCCGTCTGTGATCTAATTCGGATAAATACACTCATTTGTCCGTTTAAAAGCAAAAACCCTCCTTCTGTCTTGCTGCTTTGCTGTCTTGCTGTCTCGCAGTTGTGTTCATAGAACTGCAACACTGCTGCTACTACTCGTGCAGTTTGGCAGTGCCAGATGCACTACCTATCTCATTCCCGCATCGCAGATCTCGCGACGAGTTTGAGCAACGGACTTTGTCCATCTCAGTTTGCCAATCTCAGATTTCCCCCCTTCAATGGAGAAATCGCCAGTTTTGAGGGAACAGCAGTGCGCGGATGTCAGAGACGCGCATCTGATCAGTGCGTCTGGAGCCCTGACTCCGCGCATGGCAGCAGCAGCAGATAGTACCGTACTCCCAGAGGCCAATCTGCATGATATTGTTGCGACATCGGGCAGTCTGCCGAGACCAAAGCTGCCACATCCTACTCGGTATTCGTTCGATAGCGATGGCAGTGCGCCGCTCAGCGCACGTCCGTCACGCATCTCGGCTGTCAGTGCCGCTGCCACATCTACTTCTGGACCCAACTCTGCATCAACAGGATCCTCACCCAAACTTGCAAGCAATCTAGATGTTATGGAAACTATAACAAAGACGGACGCTGCAGTGACACTCGCTGCCAAGAGCGATACGCAACTGGCACCTCGGCCATACTCTGCTCAGCATTCTTGGAGATCTTCTCTCAAGGATTCACAAAACTCGGCTGAACAGACAGCCTCTGATGGCGTGCTCGCTAAATCCAGTACCGGCAATCCCATCAGTTCTGATCTTGGTGTTGCTGCAAACCATTTAAAGGCACAGACTTCGCAGCTGCATCATGTTCGTAGAAGAGACCGTGCACGCCAGCATCTCGATGCTTCTGGAAACCAATCTGATGGATCAATCAAGGTGCAACACTGCTGCTATGCCTTGCTTCAAACCAAGTAGCAACTCAAACCAGCATCTACAAAACTCACTAATGCTGACTAAATTCCATTGTTGATCTCATGTTTGGGGGGGGGGGGAGGGGTCGAAACAGTCAGATATCTCCAGAGGCACAAAACAACCAGAACTACCAAGCAATCCTACGCAAATCAATGTCCATACATCTGATGGTTCCAAGGTCGCAAGCTCGCGTTCGTTTCGTATTGCAGCAGTGATCAGATCCTCGCACGAGCGTGCAGGCGCTGCTTTTGGTCGGCCAACACAGACAGAGATCTTGGATCATCTAGAACGATACTTTCCTGGCATCGCAAACATACAAGTCAACATTCTCGCGTCTGGAGTCGGTGATCGCATATCTATCGGCACATCCGCCTCAGCTTCGTCAGAAAGTCCCATCAAACCTGCGATAATATCGAGTAAAACCAACTCCTTTACCACAACGCAAATCGCAGAACAGCCGCACAGTACTTCCCAAGTTTACAGTCGAAGTCATACCGCATCGCCGCAACTTTCGACGATGCCAGAGCGTATGGCATCATCGCCGCTAACCGTGCCACACATGATCTTAAGTTTCGAGCAATCAGAGCTTGGCACGCTGTCGACACTTTCTTCTGCAAGGATCCCTTTAGCCTCCGAACTTGGCGAGCGACTTCTCAATCACAGCAGAAAAGACTCACTAGATTCAACTTCGAATTCAATTCATGGAACGCGTTCTCATAGTCCTGGTTCTTCGGATCATTTTGACAACGAATCAGTGCTACATCGTGGATCGCAGGTTTCATCGCCTTTATACGCCGACGATGATGTCGTTACTGTATCACGCCGCATATCGCTGATGGACTTGATTGTCCGATCTTCGGCGTCAAGCCCTGTAAAAGGATTGCAGTCCTCACCATTGAAGGTTGCTATGCCTCAAGTGCGCTCAAGCAGTGCATCTGTCGCATCATCTACCAGTGTTGCAGGAACTCCGCCACTTGTGTCGGTAACCTCGGTTACGCTCAAACAGCTAGTCCATTCTCCTGACAAATCCAGCTTAAACGATCTAGATTATGCAAAACGACCTATAGCAGAAGCTTCGTTGCGATCAGACGCCGGTGTCTATAGCCTTGATATCGCACAGTCAGATTCGCTCCAGGTTGGACTACCAGTTGCTTCAGAAAATCAGGTCATGCCTGCCTTGCAATCTGCACCGATAAAACACCTCCGTCTTCACTCAAACCTTGTGGATACATCCCTATCTGCAGAGAGCGCCTCCAGCAATCAGTTTCAAGATGATCAGTTTTCAGGCTTGCAAACAGACTCTGCATCTGCATCTGCTTCTCAATCAGCATCGCGATCTGTTTCGCGGCAGCCAACAGCAAACCATCGTCAACAAAGTCCCACACGGCCTCATCTCACCAGTCTCTCGCGTAAAACGTCGCTAATGCTAAGTAGCCATGCACAACCTCGGGGATCGTATCCTACTGGCGATGTAACGCTTTCACACGGTTCAAGACCATCATCTGCCGGGTCCCAGAAGCGAAATGGCTCCGTCTCTGTCGCAGCAATGAATGTCAGCGAAATCAGCCACGCCACTGATAAGCCTCTCATCTGGCTTAAAGGCGATCTGATTGGTCGCGGCACATTTGCATCAGTGTATTTTGGAATCATTATCGAAACTGGCCAGTGCATTGCAGTAAAGCAGATTCGCTTAGCACCAGCATCGAATCAGAACACATCTCATGGTTCACACCCACATCATGGACACCATGCACATCATGGACATCATGAGCATCGCCACCAACATCACAACAAATCGCAACTAGCAAGTCGCAAGACAGCCATTCCTCAAATGAGCGAACTAGAACTCTTACAAGGACTCAAGCATCCCCATATTGTCCAATACATTGGTGAGAGCATCTAAATTGTCCATCAAGACTGCACGAATTTCGCAGGATCTTGCCCCCAAATGCTCAACTGACTTGCTTCAACAGGATTCGAGCAAACACCAGAATTCCTCAACATATTTCTGGAATATGCCGATGGCAAATCAGTCGGACATGTGCTTGCAAAGACTGGCGGATTCCCAGACAGTCTTGTATGGGTTATGTGCACACAAACTCTTCTCGGTCTGGACTATTTGCATACACAGTAGGTGGATGGCTAGCTGGTATCCGTTGCAAAATCAAGCCTGTGAGTTGAAACTATAGTATGCTGATCAAAAAAGTATCTGCATGTTGATACTAAAGAGGCGTGATTCATCGTGATATCAAGGCGGCAAACAGTAAGCCAACAGTGGGATTTGTGTAATTCAAGCATGGTATCCTCATTATGCTCTGCGGCTATTCTGACCATCAAGCTGTGTATGTTTCCAGTTCTCATTAGTCAGACTGGACATATCAAGATATCCGATTTTGGTGTTTCCCTAAAGCACGGTAAGATGCAGAATATCTTGTTAATCAGACATCTAGCTCAGTTTTCGAGTACCAAACATCAGCTGATACAGAACTAAAATAGCACAAACGGCATATAGACGACTCTCTGGTGTATCGATGCAAGGAACGCCGCGATGGATGGCACCCGAAATGGTTGTTGCGCAGCGAGCCTCTAATCCAGGATATTCTGCAAAAGTAGACATATGGCAAGCATTGGATTGTTCATCATTCCAAGTACAATATCGACACATCTGCCAAGCACCAATGTTAATTTGCGTGTCACAACATATATGTATACAGGAGTTTTGGATGTCTGATCATAGAGATGAAGACAGCAGAGCGACCCTGGCATAGTCTCAAGCTGACGATGGATATCCAGGTCATACACATGCTTTCCAAGCAAATTGCACCACCCCAACCAGCAAACGTTGAACCAGATCTCAAGACATTTCTCGACAAATGTTTCATAATGTATGTTGATGGTCTTTTTTCGACTGTGATGCTGTGCAGGAAAGCCTTTTGGAACACTAGGCAGCTGACAGGTGGATGCAACTGATGGTCGATATTTGCAGAGATCCCGATGTTCGGCCGACTGCACGCGAGTTGCTGGATGACCCATGCATCCAAAAAGTTGATCCATACGGGTATCCGTTTCCAGAGTTTTACGCAAGGGCAGTTGCAGCACGGCGTCAAGCTGAGCAAGCTGAGATCCAGCGACGACGGCAGCTTCATGATGCGATTAGCAGCGAGGATGATGGTACAAACGCCGACATTGAGCAGAGCAGCGATGATGATGATGGGGTTTCCACTGATGAATGAAAGTCAATGAATGTGGATATGGATCAGAGGGAGAATGAGAATGAGATGAAGAGGAAAGCAGAAATAAAATAATGAGGGAGGAGAGGAGAGGAGAGGAGAGGAGAGAAATCAGAAGCGGACTGTCTGCGTTGGATCGATCTCGAAATAACTCTTCATCTCGTTTAGCAAACTCAACACTCTGGGCCATCTGCAGGGCTGCGTTGGAGAGATTCACGGCAGCACGCGCAGTTTCAGGACAAACGATACTAACAAGACAGGCGAATACTGTTGCCACAGCAGACTAACATTGACCGGTAGCGCAGGAGACAGAGGAGACAGAGGAGACAGCGGAGACAGAGGAGACAACGCGAGAAACAACAACGCGAGAGACAATGTCTGCAACCGCGTCAGCTTCGCTTTCCGCAAGCGCCAACAACAAGATGGACGCCAGCGCTAGCAAGGCGCCGAGAGACGTTGCGCCAGGCCCTGACGCTGGCCAAGGTGAGCGCTGCTCTGTCTCGCACCACACTCGCCCACGTGGCTCCCTTGCATGACCCTCGCCTCTATTGCTGCTGCCACTGCTGCTGCTGCTGCTGCTGCTGCTGCTGCTGCTGCCGCCGCCACCATTGCTGTGTCTTGCGCATGCCACTCGCACAGCGAAACAAAGCGAAGCTGTCAAGCCAGTCGCCGTGTTTCCTCGCTTGTTGTGGCTATCGTGGCTGCGGCTGCTGCTACAAACACGGCGGCTGCTTCCACTGCTGCTGCTGCTGCTGCTACCGCTAGTCCAGATACAGACACCAGCAAAGCCGTGGCCTGCGGGTTCCTAAGCAATGCCGTGCTTGCATCCAGCGAAACGAGGCATCGCAGCGTGCCACGCCACATACATCGGAAAGCAGAGCCACGAGTAGTCGTAGCAAGGCGCCACTCTATGGCCAGCGCTATTAATTCGGCGCATTCGGCATTAATATGTGCTGTCTGCATGCGAGACAGATGCTGAACCCGCAGATGCAGACACAGACACAGACACAGACACAGACACTCTTGCTGATTTACAGCAGCATCTTGTGATATAGACGGTTCTGTTGCTGACTTGTGCCAAATGGCGATGATTTACTCCACATCTTTTTTGTACCAATCTGCAAATCTAAATGCAAACGCACAATGCACAATGCCACACCAGCCTCCAAGGCAGCACCAGCCGTCAAGCCAGCTGCTACGCCATCGTCATCTTCAAAGAGCGCAGGTGGCATCCGTGGAATGCCAAAACTCAGGATCGAGGATCTTGATATCCGCAATACACTAGGAACTGGCTCGTTTGGCCGTGTGCATTTAGTCAAGTACAAACCCACTGGAAAGCACTATGCGATGAAGGTTCTGCGCAAGACCGAGATTATCAAGCTCAGGCAGATCGAGCACACTCTCAACGAGAAGCACATTCTTGAGCAACTCGATTTTCCTTTTCTTGTCAAGATGTTTGGCACATTCCAGGACTCGAACAACTTGTACATTGTACTTGAGTATATTCAAGGCGGAGAGCTGTTCTCGTATCTCAGGAAGAGCGGAGTAAGTCTGTCTGTCACGACAAGATTCACATTGTTTGGCTGCCAGCTGGTTTTCTCGAAATCCCTCATGCTTACTCATAATATCTGGCTTTCGCGTTCTGCCAGCGTTTTTCAAATCATGTTGCGCGATTCTATGCGGCGGAAGTCGTTATGGCCTTTGAATACCTTCACAACAAGGACATCATCTACCGAGATCTAAAGCCAGAGAATCTCTTGATAGATCACCTAGGAAACATCAAAATCACTGACTTTGGCTTTGCAAAGTTTGTACCTGACGTCACGTGGACACTTTGTGGCACCCCCGACTACCTTGCTCCTGAGATTATCCAGTCCAAAGGCTATGGACGCGCTGTAGACTGGTGGGCACTTGGCGTGCTCATCTATGAAGTGAGTAACGATCAGCTCTGTGCCAGTTACTGGCTTTCACAAGTGATTATGAATAGCCATTGACTTACCGAGTGACGCGGTTTGCGATATGACTTGCAGATGCTCGCCGGCCACCCGCCATTCTACGATGAGGATCACTTCAAACTTTACGAAAAGATTCTGCAGTGCAAGCTTCGATTTCCTCCTCACTTTGACCCGCATGCAAAAGATCTTGTGAAGCGTTTGCTTTCGCCAGATCTGTCTAAGCGATTTGGTAACCTCAAAGATGGAGTTCAGGACATTAAACGCCACAAGTGGTTTGCTGGCGTTGAGTGGGAGAAACTCAAGAATCTCGAGATTCCAGCACCCTATATTCCAAAAGTTGCTTACGAGGGCGACACGAGCAACTTCGATGCCTACCCCGAGGACCACGAGCCTTATGGCACGACTGGTCCCGACCCATATCGCGACAAGTTTAAGGACTTTTAATCAAAACTCAGTCTTGCTACTCACTTATATTACTCGCGGCTCTTGCTTCTGCCAGCTCTGCGATAGCCTTGTTTCTCTGGTGTTGTCTGCTTGTCCCTATGCGATACAGTTTTCAGCTCATGTTCGGATTGTCACGTCATGACACGCAGCCAACTTTCTCTGTCTTTCACTTATCAAGCACCCCTTCATCCCCCTCGTTTCCCTTTGTTCCGACCCGATTCTGTGCTGGATCTTCGTTTTGTTTCTCAAATCGGCAATCTCGTCCAACTTCTCTCCACCTATCCAGTTTTTGTGATCCAGTGCGTTGTACAGCGGAAACTCCCCTTTTCTCTTTACCCATCGCTTTTCCCCTCTTCAATATTTCTGCCAAGCACGGTCTTTCTTTCTCGATGACGCCTGGTCTTCGTTATCCAGCCGTCGTGTCTTGGTCCGATCCTTTCCTTTACACACTCCTTCACCCCCCACTTTTCCTTTTCTTGGATTCCTCTCGTTTTCCCCCCTTCAGCCTCCCTTTCTACCAAATACAGTACCTTTGGGGAATCAGTTTCTAGATATACTTATGCATATGCAGCTCTACTGCCGAAGAGCACTCAGACATCCCAGAGTGCGAGATCCAGAGCCGAACCAGAGTTTATTTCTTCTTGGTTGAAAAGATACCTTTTCGCTCTTTGGGTTCCTTACCAGACGAAGCAGCTCCAGCATCGCCCTTGCCATCGGCAGCATCTTCTGCCATAGGTTTGGCGCCATATAGCTGGCCAACAGCTGTTAGACCAGGATCTGACTTGTGCAGCGATTTGAGAACATCAACAAACAGGCTTGGATTGTACACAAACGTTGATCCTGTTATTCCCCACAAGAGACCATCACAAAACATCAGCCACAAACTCTGACATCAAACAACCAAAGAGAAAAGCCAAGAGAAGAGTAAACCTCTCCCCGCTGTACAGAGATTTTGCAAGACAACAGCATCATGCTACGCACCAATATACACTTCACGTTGAGTATCTCGCGTAATTTCATAGACGGACCGCATTTCAGAGTAAGTCAAGCCACCCAAGACAAACAGAATGACACGCGGGCCATTTCGTCTAAGATCACCCTTTTCAGGAGAGTCATGGCCAGCACCAGCACCCGATGAATTTGCACCCGTAGTGCCGCTGCTATTCGCACCGCCCGACTTGGTTCCCGATGTTTTTACGCCTGGTTTGCGGTTGACCCAAGAGGTTCGTGTTGTGCGGAGCGAGTGTGGGTAGTTTGGATCGGGTGCGACTAGTCCGTTGGATGTAAATCGGAACATTTTGGGAACTATGTCGTTGAGAATGCCAATTTGCTCCGTGGACGGTTCGCTGACCCATGGAAAGATGTCCTTTGGTATCACATTGGCAATCTGGTCCTAATGGGTTTGTGAGATGAGGAGGACGAGAGAAAGTTGGGTGAAAACAGTTGGGATATCGTCCATTTTAGGAGTGTCATCAAGGCATTCACAAGGATACAGCACAAAATGCCAAATGCCAACTGCCAATTGCAAAGAGCACACAAGTCCAAAAAGACAGCCAATATCACGTTTCTGCAAAAGATGATAAACAAAACTGACCTCGATAACGCGTTTGACCAACGGAACATAGCGACTCAAGTGATATCCAACATCGTCCTCTGGCTTATTCTTTCGTCGTTTTTTGTCAAGCTTGTGGCTCCCCCAATAACTATACCGATCTTTGTCCTTGATAGGCTTGGTTTTCTTTCCTCTGGCATCTTCGTCGTCTTTGGCCAGTTGGACACCATAGAATGAAAGATTTGTGACTGCTTGTGCATCATCGCTTGGAATCTGGCCTAGATCTATCAACCGACGTCGCTCAAGATCGTTGATGCCGCTTTGACTGATGACGTAGATCAGTAGTGTGCGTAGCTTGTCATACGGACTACCATTAGCAGAATTTCAGCCAAATGAAAAAGGCACCCAGAAAAAACGACAATGCACATATTGCAAACAAGTAGATCAGTATTTGGTGCATGCTGAAGTGAAACGCAGCAAAATGGCAATTCAAGTATTACGTTGGCCCCTTGTTGCTCATGACAGGAACAACGGAATACATGCCAGTGTCGCGTAGAGGCTTCCCATCTCCATCTTCGCCAGTCGCGAGGTCCTGTTTGTTTGTTGTTTTTTTGCATTTTGATTGAATGAATACTGGGATTTCAAACTCCACATAAAAAGGGACGGGGTTCTCAACAACTTAGCCTCGAACCTGCTGGGCACTTGCAACGATTTCAATGGCACGCCTCGAGTACATTGTGCGGCAATCACTGCCAATATTGATGTGTGTTGCAAACTAGCATTTTAGAATGGAAACAGAGCAAAGCCGATCATCAGCATGTAGCCCTGGTCTATATCCATCTAGGAAGGCACCTGTGCAAGAGGAACCAGGGACAAAGCACGAATCAATTGGATTGCACAACAACATACACCGACTTACTTTGGCTTTTGTTTCCTGGAATTCCGGTAATGAACTCATAGTGTCCTTCATGGCCTTGAGGCCCTCAAGACCTTTGATTCTATTTTCGCCCGCATAAGCAGATATGCATACATCAGCGGATGCATACAAAGTGTGTATCAACGACAAAAGAATATATGTGATAGCTTACTCGGGTCCGTTGCCAGCAGCAGCCGCCGCTGCTTTGTTTTCAGTCAAGAACTGCTTGAACGAGTTGCGAATATACTCAACAGCATCTGCAAAGTGCCAGTGCTTAATCAGGTTCTAGATGTGCGAAGCAGATAGTAGATAAACAGCAGCAATGTGAACTAATCAGTCTGAAGTGTTTTGGTTCACCAATGCTCAGTCCAAACAAGGATGATATTATGTGACGAACCCATATTGGATCGTTCTCGTCAAGACTGGCATAGCTTGGAGATCTAGAGTCGTTTAACGCAGGCATCAGATCATCGTAGAACTGCTTACAGAAAGCTATACATTCCAGAATCCAGGCAAAGTGCAGACTTACGTGACACCTTCGCCATTGAGCAAATCTGCCATCATAGCCTGATAAGTAAATTCGTGAAGCAAAGGTGCCATCATATCGAACGATCGATCAACGATAATCAGAATGGCTGGCTTGAATTCCGTCTTTGGAGGAAAGGAGTCGTCGACTTTGCGCAGCTCTTCGAGTTCGTGCTGCACAAGCAAAGCCAATTTGGCGCAGAGCCCGCTTCCTACACCACTTGGATCGTGGTATCGAATATACGGACATTCGCCCATCGTTACAAGCATCGACAGAATCTGCCACGTGTTCGTTCAGTATCAAAACAACAATATGCATGCCGTGCTATTCAGCATCATCGAATCGATGGCAGGAGAGTAAACCAGCATCTGCTTTTCCAAAACAATCAAGCTCTACCCGCTTAGCGATTCGCTGCAAGTCTGTTGACTGTGTAACAGGATTGACAGGGTTGTAAAGCGAGAAAGGCGCCAGTGGCATATCAACAGTAAACACCTGCGACTCCAGACCTCAAGATAGATGCATATCAGCATTATATGAACAGCAAAACAAACAGCGAGAGGGGGGTTGGGGAGCGACGACAATGTGAAAGCCACGTGCAAGTGCAGCAGCCAAAGTATATGACGAGCAGTACCAATAAAATCAATGTTCATATCCTTGAGTGTCTTGACATATTTGAGGATGCCCGATCCTCTGATCTTCTCAAAAAGCGCATCGGCAAGCGCTTTAGCAATCAAAAAGAGTTGCGTATCAGTCTCTCGATCAGTTGAAATGACATCCTATCTAGGACATTTATCAATTTCAGCTGTGTACATCTTACTGACTTGCTGTAAAATATATGTGTGCGGCGAGATACAAGGGTTTGTCGGATGAAAAGTCCATGATGATGCGATCGACAGTCTTTTCGCTTGCCGTCACAAAATAGATTGCTTCGTAGTTTGGAAATGTCTGGCGTTTGCGGTGCATTTCCTCAATGACTGCGAAGCCAGACGGATCACAAACCCATTGTAGTTGATCCAGGAATTAGTGCGTGGATATCGATGCGCAAGCAGATTGTCAGAAGTGCAAGACTGTTGGTGACTGTTGGTGACTGTTGGTTCTGTACGATGCAATGCTGGCGAGATCTTACGAGTAACGTTTTCTTCGAGGATTTCGTGGCTCTTGCAGATGACGTTCAAGAGTTTGGCAGACTGCGCATCAACAACTAGAAGCTTCCATTTGCTTGCTGGCTGCACGGCTCGGATCATCCCATCCAGCACGCCTGCATGGCTCCGCGTGCAGTTGCGGACACATGCCGCAGCGTATATCATTGCGACACAAGAACCGGAACAGAGCAGGCGGAGAGTCAATATGTTTGTTGCGGGCTGTTACTGTGCCAACTGTGTGCCAACTGTGTGCCAACTGTGTGCCAGCAGCATGCACTCTCTCACACTTGCGCAGCGTCTCCTTGAGCGATGTTGCTGACATGGGCGGCGCAGATGGGTCAGGTGTGGAAGTTGATGTTGATGTTGCTGCAGATGTAGATCTGAATGTTGATGCTGAAGCAGATTTGTGTGCGAGTGTGACGTAATAGTCAAAGTTGCAGATGCAGAAAACACACGCCAGGTTTGAGCGCACAGTCCCCAGGAGCACAAACTCTGGCCGCACAGCCACAGACTTTTCGGCACAGATTCAAACGTTGAAACTCCAACTCGCTTGTCTCCCGTCTCCCGTCTCCCGTCTCCCTTCCGTGGCTTCGCTCTGTGCTGCTGTCTGTGCAGATCAAATGCGGTCGTCGTTCTCGCTCAAGGCGCTGGCCAAGAAAGGTGCTTTGACTCCTCTGGACTGTCGCCCCGCCGCTCCATCGCTCCATCGCACACAAGTTTGCCGTGATGCGATGTGGAGTATCGGTGGCGCTGCGTGCTGAACTGTCGCTTGTCGCTTGTCGCTTGTCGCTTGTCGCTGATTGTCTGCTGTCTTTCCTGCGCCATCAATGACAGCGCTGGCCGACCAGCTGCAAAAAGCAACTGAGCGCTCTCGCCTGCCACAAAGGCTGCTGCTCTCTCAAAAAACGAACACCATCTTTAGTTCGCTACTCAATCCTGCCGAGGCGGATCTGCTGCGGATCAGAGGTGCGTCTGCGCTCTGCTTCTGATCCACTTGCACACTTTGCAGGCTGTGCTGTGCTGCATCGCCCAACACTTCCTCCTTTGCAACACCGTTACTGAATCGTTGAACTGATGGACTCAGAGGTTGCGTTGATTAGCCAGCCTTCTCCGAAAATGGCTGCAGTCTACTTTGTCGAGCCGGATCCAGCCTGCTTTCTGCAGATCTGCAAAGATCTCTCAAAACCAAAATACGAAGAGGCATATATCCTTGTTATGGGCGAAACACCCCAAACGATCACAGATAGTATCAAGGAGTACTGGCCAAGAGAAGCACGAAAAAGGATCAAAGGCCTTACAGACTACACGGCCGATTACAGCAGTATGTGCACCAGCCACCGCAACTGCGCAACCCAGCTCAAAAATGTCTGCTTGAGCTGACATGGATCTCCATTTATGTCTGCGTTTGGTTTAGACTTGCTCAACAAACTCGCTACAGATGTATCAAACTCGTCATTACCCATACGGCTTGTCGTAACTCGAACAACAATGCCAGTGTTTTCAGAACTACGCAAAACTGCTAGTGTTTACATTCCTCGCATTGGTGCGCTGCTGCTTTGCTGATACCTATTTTCAAGCTGCGTCGAGATTGACTTGGTTTTTGGTGCTTGTATGCGTTTATCAGAAATTGCTACGATGGCACTTGATCGACGCTTTGGTGCAATATACTGGGTTGAGTATGATAAGGAAGTGATGGATCATCTTCTCAAAGACCTTTCATCGCCCATCCACGACGAGGCGCAGATTTTTGTTGTCGGCAAAGACACAAGCAAGTTGAGCAACCACATTGCCAGCACTTGGCCAAGCACTGTCCAGAAAAAGATTACTTCTATTCGCTGTTTGGATATAGATTTTGTCGGTCAGTTTCTCTTGTTGTTCTATTGAGTGTCCTGTAGATCTTTGCCTGCCACTCGATGCTTATACTCAATCACAGCAAACGAATCCCGAGTCTTCAACTTTGATCAGGAAGGAGCTCTTTACCAATTACATTTTGCACCAAGCATCACCGATCTTGATGCGCATTTGGGCCAGATAGCCTCAAAGGTTTGCCGATATTTCATCAATATGCTGCGTTCAGACGATCTGTTACATTGAACTAGTCACTGATTGTTTATCTGATCTTGCTTATTGCTAGCTGCTTGGTGTCCTGTCGATGCTGAAGCTTGAACCAAAGATCTCGTATATCGACCCTACCGGACAGAGCACCAATATAGCCGGCCGACTCGCACTCGTCGCACAGCAAATGCTCTGTTCGCAGTACGATCCTGAAACAGGATCCTTGCCTGACCAGACTAGATCAGCGCATGTTTTGATTGTTGACAGAAGCTTGGATGCCGTCACACCGCTCTTGCATACCCTGACATATCAAGCAATCATCTACGATCTCCTAGATATTGATCGTCCAAAAGAGATTGTAACGTGAGTTTATCTGTTTTTGCTGTTGGCATCTGCTGTATTGTGAGTCTGACACAGCACGAACAGAATTCCAAAAGACGAAAACAACCCCGAAGGAACCGCACTCAAGATCAAAATTGGCGAAAGCAATCAAGTTTATGTAACGTTTCTGCCGTCCAAATGTGACTCTGCTCTGCTCTGCATTTTTCGCTGACTGGTCAATCTCTAAATACCAAGTCTGATCTTAGACATCTATTCGTACCCGATGCGATCCAAAAACTTGCACAACTCAGCAGCAGCAATCCTGCATTTGCAAGCGCTATTGAAAGTGAACGCGGAATCAATAGCAAAACGACAATCGAATCTCTTCGCGAGCAGATTTTTACCGTGGAAGAAGGCCGACAGGTTCGTTTTACGATTAGTCTGAACATGGCAATGCATTAGCGAGGAGCAACAATGCCTTAACTTTTGGATGTTTGTGATGATATGGCTGGATTAGATTGGAGATCAGCATCGCCTTGTTCAGTATGTCGTCGAAAGCTTGCAAAACTTTGGCATCGATGAGTTACCTGCGCAGGAACAGATTCTTGCGACGGGAGAAATCCAAGACGGCCGCCCAGTTGTTCAAGATGTTGTTGATAAGATTTTGAATATACTCAAGAACGAAGACATTGAGTGCGTTGCATACATCGCCTGACTGGCCGTTTTCTTGTGCTTGCATAATACTAACAAATCCAACTTCTGGTAAAACGTCTAATTTTGAACGTCGCCATACAACTGTTTGACTGGCTTGTATTTATAGCGAGTTTGACAAGGTCCGAGCGCTTCTGCTGATCCGTATAAGATTTCCCAACGTCCAACTTGAACTCTTTGAGGAGCTTATTGATCGTGATCTGATCGAGACAATCGTCAGAGGTCAAGACATTCACACGCTGCTTTATTTCCCAGCAATCGATAAGAAATCAAAGATGGTAGGCAGCAGCGCACCCTATCCAAATGCTTCTCGACAGTAGTGTGCTTACCAAACAGCTTTTTGATATGGTTTTGTCTGTTGACCAAATAAGGGTCGATACTCGCATGTCGGATGGCGCGAGGCGCACCCAAACAAAAGCTCATCGTGGTTCAGCGCACTCAGAAATGGCGCCGAGGAAGACAAAGAGACATATGATTCTTTTAGACATGTTCCTCCTATCCACCTGCTTCTAGAGGTGAATCATTACAAACTGTGCATACACAACCGACACAAACTATCTGTTTAAAAGAGTTTTTTATGCTTCTGAACGCTGCTATTGACCCATTATGATTTGTTGTGTTTAACTAGGATATTTTTGATCGCAATCTGTTGATGGACAATACCAACTGTCCTTGGCTTGTCAAGCTCTTTCAACCCGAGAACCGCAAACAATCGACCATAGGAGCCAGTAGAGGTGTTGGACAGATTCGACCACTTGGTAGCATATGTCAACCCACGTGGGGCCGGCTGCGACCGCAATCTCTTGTCGATTCTGACAGAGACTATCTCGAGCGAGGACCACCAGTTATCGTGTTTATGGTCGGCGGCCTTTCCTTTGCAGAATTGAGCTCTGTGTACGAAGTCTCGGAGAAGTTTGGCCGTGAAGTTATGATTGGTACGACGACTTTAACCTGGCATATGCAACAATGATTGTATCGTATGCTGTGGCTTACATTGGGTTTCGTTTAACCATATTCAGGATCGACAAATCTTGTGTCTCCACGAGATTACGTCGACGAGCTTTACTTGCTAGGCGATGCCAGTTTACAGAAGCAGCAGGTTCAAATCGAACTCCCATCGATCCACGAGTATGTCCAGCAAGAACTTCAACGCGATTCAATGCGATTGGAACTCAAATCTCGTGTAGCAGAGAAAATACGTTTAGAGCAGGTCAATCGCCGTCGACAGAACATCATTGAGCGAGTTGATGCAAGCCAGGCTGGTTTCCGTCCAGCTGCTGCTGCCACAACAACATCTGTGGCGTCTGCGTCAGCGTCTGCTTCGCAGTCGGCCACAGCACCTTCAGATGTCGCTGCTAGTTCGATCGTTACTTCTGAACCTCCTTCTCGTAAATCCATTCTGGCTGAGTTCTCAACGCCAGTTTTGCCCGCCGGCAACAATAGTGCTGCACACGATTCACAACCATACCTAAAGCTCAAGGCATCTAGCGAGTCGCTGCACATTGATCCATCTGCGTTCTCGAAACCATTGCCCCATCCCCCGCACACGGCTGAGCCTGTTCACGCGTTGCGTAAGTCTGTGGAACTAGCTGCCGCTGCTCCAGCTGCAGAAACTGGATCCTCGTCGGCTGTCAGCTCTCAAGAGACTGTTCGACCATCAAGAGCTAGCGTCGAGCTTTCCATTTCAGCTCCAAAGCGGCGCTTTTTCCATATTGCGAATACATCAACGGTAATCGACAGCGACGAAGAGGATGAGCAAGACCAGAATGTCACTGGTACATCTGCCATTCTTGATAGCAATCGATCCGACACTGTCGCTGCAGCTAGCACAAACCAACAATCAGATGAATCCGGGAGCATAGCGGAGCCTTCGTCATCATCATCGTCATCGTCGTCTTCACTTCCCATTATGCCGTCGTCAGATCTAGAATCTCGCCAGTCTGTGGATACGACAAAATCTGTGCTCAAACGATCAAGTAGACTCTCGGCCCGACCCATATCGCTCAAGGTCATCAATCCAGATGGTATTGAGGGAGAAGATCAAGGTGTGCCGCCGACACCCTCGCCTGGATCCAAGTCTATCTCTCTGCCCAGCACAGATTCGCATGAGCGCCGGCAGTCTCGCCATGATATTGCTGCACCATCAATTCCGCGTGCAGAACCTGCCAAAACAGATGATACATCTCAGTCCAAGAGCGAGAAGCAGTCATCGCCGCTCGCTCAGTATGAGGTCACAGCAGATCATTCCAGGCATGAGCAGGCGTTTTCCAATGCTCAGATGGGATACACAAAGTCACTGTATGGTCTGCCGGCCGAGAACGCTTCGATGCCTGTGCTGCCGTCTCAGTTTGATAGCGGATTGCCGTTATCTTCAACAAAACTCGCCGCTTTGAATCATGGGAACCGCCAGTCGCTTGACTTGACTCGACAGCACAATGCCCCAGAAACGCATTCTCAACCGCAGTCTGTACGTCACAAATGCTTTTAACCGAAGATGACTGATTCGCATCGATAACAAAACTGACGCTTCATCTTGAACTCTTGCATGCTATACAACTCAGACATCTCCGTTGCCGTCATCTGCCAGTGAACCATTCAACAACCAATCGAAAACTGCTGATCTCCTTGCACCTCGCGGCCAATTGTATGCAGCCTCGGTTCTTACCTCAGCACTCGCACCAGCGTCGCGCGAAAGCCCAACTCCAAGCATCGCAAGCTTCCACAGCAACAATAGCCGCAATAGTACCGACTTCACTCCCGATCCATCGCTGGCATCTGGTTCGTCTGCGATGCCTGCTCCGTATATTCCTCCTCGCACGGCGCGTCCTGCTGGAATGGCATTTCCCCACACAGCATACACGCCCGGAGCACTGCTCAAGCATACACCATCGCCACCACCGCCACTGCTGCCACCGACGATCTCGCCGTCGTTGCAGCCTCATCCCATTGCACCGCCAAGACAGTACCACGCTGTCACTTCGCCATCTCTGGCCTCTCAACAACCTCCGCTTGCTGCTGCGACTGCTGTGCTCGCCACTGCCACCTCTGATACCACTTCCACAGCATATGGATCGCTCTCTCAGTTTATACCCGCGCAGCCAAGTCTTCAGCAGCAGCAGCAACAGCAGCAATACGCACGATACCATCAACAACAGCAGCCACTGGTCTCATATCAGCAGCAGCAGCAGCAACAACAACAACCGCTGCCCAGCCAACCTATCCGACAACAGCCTCTGCTGCCAGGATCCAACGCGTATCAACAGCAACCACGAACAAGTTTGCCACCGCAGCATCAGCAACAAGCATTACACCAACTTCAAGATACGCGTGACTCTGCATTGCCAACTGCATCATCTGGCTATCAACAGCAGCAACAACAGCAACGTCGTAGGCCTGTCGCACTTGTGTCAGCGCCTTATCCACCCGCACAGTATCCACCCGCACCCTATCAACAGCAGCAGATGCAGCCTGCACAAGTCCTATACTATCATCCAGGACCCCCACCTCCGCATACGCAGCCACTTGCTACTTACCATGGCCCTTCTTCGACATTGTTATATTCAGTGCCACCGTCTGCGATCCCTGCTCCTATTCCTGCTCCAGGTCCTGCTCCAGCTCCTGCTCCATATTTCCAGGCATCACCTGTCCCGATGTATCAGCAACCAGGATTTGCGCAACGTCCACAGCCAGATGCACGCTCTCAACAGCAGTATCAACAGTATCAGCAATACCAGCAGCAGATGGGTGGCAAGGAACCATCGCATCAAGCAGCAGGTCCAAGTGCAGGGATGCCACAGGCGGCGTCACCATCAACAAGAGCCTCTTTGCCAACGACATCACCAGCACCAGCACCAACTTCAACACCAGAGTCTCGATACGACGGATACCGACCGTGGCAAATGGGGGCTCCTGAGTCGGTGCCGCTCCCGCCACCACAACAAAGCCGACGCGGTATCTAAGAAGACTGATATCGAGCCATTAAACACCAACCAAATAACATCAAAAACGAATTGTAACCAAGTAGTGTAACAGTTAGTCTGGTACAAATGATCTTGTTGTGAGTCTTTGGTCGAAAGAGATAGAAAGAGAAGGGGGAGGGGTCTGAGGGAGCCAAGAACAATGGAGGCAAGGGGAGAGAGCAGGAGAAAACACGAGAGCAACGAGTCAAGTAGAAAGGAGACGAGTTGAAGCAGGGAGCAGATGAGCAGAGTAAAGCCGAGAGTGTAATCTAATGGTTGAGGCTTTCATCGCCGCCGTCCAGCTCAGCAAGGAACTGGCTGATGGGCTTGCGAGCAGGCTGTGCACCAGCAGACGCACTATTGGAGTCAATTTCACGCAAGCGACGCTCACGCTCAAGGCGATCCTGTTCACGGCGCTGGCGCTCACGCTCTCGCTCCTCACGACGACGCTGTCGCTCCGCCTCCTCCAAACGAAGACGCTCTTCTTCTTCCTGACGCTCGCGTTGGCGACGGTCAATGCTAGAAAGCTGCTCGCGCTCCTTCTCCAAAACAGCAGATGCGATGAAAGCATCAACGGCCTGTCTATCGGAAGGAGTGATGATTTGCGAAGATGTGCGTTTTGACAAGGAGACTTCCGACTCTGTTTCGCGCTGGATGGCGCTGACAGCAAGGTTACTTGCTGGACGCGCAGTATCTTGCTGCTGCTGTTGTTGCTGTTGAGCAGTTACGGCAATGCCTGCGTCGTTGAGCTCGACGACGCAGACCAAGGGGAACGCGCCTTGCTTGGCAGTCACAGGGTCGAAACCAAGAGCCCAGCCATCGTCAAATGCACGCACCATGATAATGTCATTGCCAACAATCAGACGCAGCTCATCAGGCATGGCAGGCTCGTAGGGATGCAGCACACGCGTGCGCTTTGCGGTTGCTGCCAGAGTAGATACGACAGCCGGCTGTTGAGGAGCACTGACGACAGCAACGGCGGCAGCAGCAGCAGCTTCTGTGGGAGCGATCTTTGCTGGCGAGACTGCAGTGGGTGGTGGGTAATATTTTGGAGTTTGCTGCTGTAGCTGCTGTAGCTGTTGTGGCTGCTGTGGCTGCTGTGGTTTCTGCTGCTGGAGATATGGCTGGTGCAGTTTGGCAGGCATTTCACGCGGCTGAAGCTCCAGATGGCTGTTGTCGGCTGCAGCAGTGCGCGAGGCGACGTTGCGACGATACAGCACGAAGCCGACAATCGCAATCAGCAAAACAACGGCAGCACCCACACCCACGCCAATGTAGATCACGGTCGATGAGCTGGACGAGCTGCTGGCATTTGGATCCTTGAGCGTGCTGCAGCAGGGATCGCCCTTAAATGTTGTGCTGCACAGGTTGGATGCTGTTGAGAAGCTGCGCCAGCCTGTGGGTTGATTATCAAGCAGATGGAGTGAGTCAGCAAGTTGATGAATGCAAGCAGATGGAACGAGAGAGAGAGAGAGAGATGAGGAGGATGAGGATGAGGATGAGGAGCAGGATGAGGAAAGAGATGGAACTGTGCCAGTGCTTGGTGAAAGCAAGGTTTCGGCAAAAGCAGCGCGGTGCGGGATCCAAAGGGGGCGTGCACAACAAACAGCGACCAAGCAACAAGGCATGAACGGCACTCGGCCTGGTGCACAACAGCCAGAACAGATGGCCGCAGCAACAGACCCAGACACAGCGAGAATAGAGTAACAGAAGCACTGGTGCACAGCAGCTATTTACCGCAGGTATTGCGCTCAAGCGGAGCGCCAAGAGTGCAATAGGCGTTTGGCAGAGTTTGGACCTTTGCACAGTAGCTCTGGAAGGTGGCAACATCGGATGAGCGAGCAACGTTTGATGGCGACGTGGGAGCAATGGCCGGACAGGCGGTGGTGTTTGCCAGCACAGACTGGAAGGTGTTGACAGCCTGCTGGCACTGGGCAGCGCACAGCAGCGGGCCGGTGAGAGGACGGGACGAGTCGCTTGGCGTGCAGCCGCGAGTGAGCGCGTCGTTGACCAGCAGCGAGCAGAAGAGCGAGACCTGGAAGCGCATGACATCGAGCGCAGGACGCACGACCGGTGCACAGCCGTAGTTGCTGACGAACTGGCGCGCAACGTTATCGAGATTCTCGATCTGGTTGACCATGTTGGCCGTGAACGACGTCAGGTCCACCGAGTTGGCGTCCGGCGCCACGGGGAATCCCGCATAGTCGCTGCCGCACGGCGACGAGGCGTCGAGCACAAAGCACTTTGGTGTCGTGCTGGAGTTGGCGGCGCCCGCTGCTGAAACGCCACTTGCCATCGCCGCTGCAGCAGCTGCGGCTGCGGCCAGACTGCTGACGCTGAACAGGCTGGACAGGCTGAGCGGTCGCGTTGTTGATGGAGCAGAGAAGCCCATGGGTGCGCGGGTTGATGGCAGCAGTGCAGAAGGGAGAGTGAAGGCGAAAGAGCGAGTGTGTGGGAGAGAAGGAGAGTGTGGCTGGCTGGCTGCCGGGCGGGGGATTGTTGCTGGTGTTGAGAAAACCGTGCACGGGTTTGGGATTTGCGGGGCTATTTAGCAGCGAGCATCGGGCAATGGGCGGATGAGCGATGAGCATCGGGCAATGAAATGCATTCCACAGCCAGCTCCATCCATCTGGCTCGGGGCTCATGGCACATGGCACGTCTGTCCAAGAGCCTTGTTGCATGCAATCGCTCAGGATACATGCACAGAGTTGACTGGACATTGGAGTGTTACTTGCACACTATTCCCTCTCCCTGCATCCTGAAATAGCAAAGCAAAAGACCCTGCACAGCAGCTGCTTAGTCCCGAGTATAGAAACAACGGGAAAGACGAGCAAAGGTCTCTGCCAAGCATGGGATGGATGGACAAGTTGCTGATGTTGATTACTGGGGATGAGCCAAAGGAGATCTGGGTGACTGGTGGCTCAATCTGGGGTTGAACCAGTTGGTGGCGATTGTATCAGCATTCCACTTTGCCTGCCACCACACACACACACACACACACACACATCGTCGTCAGT
>JH392953.1:4075-22248 GCA_000235945.1 Homolaphlyctis polyrhiza JEL 142
GCTGCTGCTGCTGCTGCTGCTGTCTGCCAGTGGCTGTGCGGCTGGCCAGGTGGCGAGCCTTATTTCGCTGCGTCACACTTTCTGTTATAATGCGACCCTGGCACAGCTCAAACTCTCAGGATGGCATCAGTAACTCAGCTGGCGAGTGAATGGCTACTTCGATCGCCGTTCACTCCGACATTGAGAGTAGTCGGAACAGCAAGCAGCAAACGTGCTTGCTCTTTGCTAGAAATGCGTCTTTCTTGATCCCGTCCTCTAGCCGCTCCATTCTGTTTGGTCGTCAGTCTTACAAATACTGACGCTATTACTATAATCTTCGCAATTATGCCTCGACACATTCTCTCGCTTCGACAACTCAGTTATTGAGTTTGCCACACACCACAAGGACGACGCCCCTCCTGCACCCGAAGACGAAAGCAAGAACATTGCAAAGTCATCCGAGGACATTGATGAGTGGGACAGAGAGTTCATCAATGTTGATCAGGGCACACTGTTTGAGATCATTCTTGCAGCAAACTACCTTGACATGAAGGCGCTGCTTGATCTTGGCTGCAAGACTGTTGCCAACATGATCAAGGGCAAGACTGTCGAAGAAATCCGCAAGGTGAGAGCCTTTCAGCTATAAAACTTTTTGTGTTGCCGAAAACCGTCCCTCTGCCTCTCTGCGACTTTGAGCGGCTGTGTCCCAATACTTTCTCGCATCCCATTGATTAATCTGTCTAGCAATTCCCGATTTCTTCAAAAGACTTTTAATATAGTGAACGACTTTACACCAGAGGAGGAGGAGCAGATCCGAAAGGTAACATCGTCTTTATCTGCTGCATGCTTAGTTGGCGAGCTGACAGATCTACTCACGGCTTATTTGCTTGAGCAGGAGAATGAATGGTGCGAGGATCGCTAAACTCTATGCCTCGCATAAGCGGCTGTTGCTATGCCTGGAACGACTGCATTGCCGCTCAGCGCTTTCCCCTTTCCCTCTTTTCGGCTGTCTATTTCCTTTCATAAAGGGTTTCGTACTTTGACTGGTCTTTGCTAGTTTAGATGAGCATGCATACCAGCTGTGACAGCAGCCATTTGGAAGGCGCTGCTTACGTTGCAGCTCACTCGATCAGGAGTGCAGAAAGGCCATCTGACTGGCGTAGCAACACTAATGACACACAGCAACACAGTACGAGATGGACTACTTTATGACTCCATTTAATTGGCAAGATAGGCGGAGACTATAAACATCACAGCAACCAGCGTGTATAGAGTGTATGCTGTCCAAAAAGTGGATGCTGAGTTACGCGGCGAGATGGAAGAAGGCCATTGCACTTCTATATCAATGATCCCATCGACAAGGACGCCACCAAGCTGAAAGAAAGTCACATCGCCATATATGTCGACGTTGCGCGACAAGTTCTGCTTGGCCCAAAGACATCCTTGCGTTGGACAAAAGTCTACGATCACGGCAGTCACCTGCATCGAGTGGTTTGCGGCGTTTCTTATAAGAATGCTCTGCCAGCAGACCTCGGACTTGACCCACGCCGATTCTGAGACAGCCACAACAGGAATAAGCGGCCACACAGTCGAGTCTATGCAACAACGTCAGCGGATATGGCGTGATCCTAGATGCATAGAATACAACAAACTGCTTCTACTTACTATCAAGTGGGTTCCGTCTAGTACCCTGCCTGAGGATCGCATTCCAATGAGGATCGCCGCCAGGATCGCCATTTGAGCAGCCAACGCCGACTTCGTTTGGCTGGAAACCAATCTCATTTTCTGATGGATCGCTTGGGCATGGGCCATAGTGAGTGGCAATTCCACCGAGCCACTGATTGGACGAACTCAATGGTGGCAGGCTTGTTGGAATGGGCGGCAGGCTTGTTGGAATGTGTGGCAAGCCTGTTGGAGGTGGCGGTTGTGCACTGCCAGCAGCCGCCAGCAGAGCAACCAAAAGCTGGCGCATTGCTTTGCAAATTGGTTTTGGGAGATTACCTCGGCATTCCGCCACAACAATTGCCACAACAATTGCCACATGCACAACAGCAACAACGACCAGGCTGTTCCGTCAGATGAGAGCCATGCCGGCGACCATCTCGGTCATGTACAAAGCCACGACCTCAGCTTCCCGCACTCTCCTGAGAAGGCTGACTCGGTTAATCAGCCTGCGATGATTGAATCGAAGCAGTCTATGCGAGAAATGTCCATCGACAGAAACGATGGCGCCAGTTCCAACTTGAATCCTGGCACAGCTCGCCCGTCAGCGATGCTGTCGGATGTCAATCTGAGTACAGTCTCGGAAAGCCTGCTTGCTGATGTAACCACCGGTAGCCACATATCACTATCCAAACATGCTGCTGAAAGCAGCTCCATCAAGCCTGCGAGCCACGAGTCTCCATCTTCTTTGATGCCAACTCAAACCATCTGGCAGTATATTCGTTCTGAGCTGCTGAGCGACGACTTTGAGGAAAGCCAGGATCTCAAGACTGAGCGCATCCGCAACTTCTTGATTGTGCCGTTCGAGATGGAGCAGGTTAGTTCTCTGCAGACGCTTTCTTGGCTGAGAGCACGATCAGACAGCAGGGCAATGACCAGTAACCTTGCTGCAAACGCCATCCAAGTTTCTCCACTTTGGCTATCTCATCTGCTTGGATTCGTTTCTGCACATCTTCACGATCCTTCCACTGCGCATTCTGATTGCGCTCTGGGGCTTCATGACTTGGTTCTTTTTTGGGTGAGTGATCCTGCCAGTAGCCAGTAGCCAGTAGCCAGTAGTCGTCCGGTCAATACTGTTTGATTAATCCCCTTGAATGTATATTGCAGAGGCGTTTCGATGAAGCCTGCCCAAAAAACCGATCTCATCAAAGGCGCTCTTGTGTGCATCTGTACATACTATCTGCAGTTCTTTGATGCTTCTCGGCTCTATCACTCAGTCCGTGGGCAGGCATTGATCAAGCTGTATGTCATCTTCAATGTCCTTGAGATCTGTGACAAACTCTGCAGCGCGTTTGGCCACGATATCCTCGATTCTCTGTTTTCAACGTCATATGCAAGCAGACTCGCAACTTCTGGGGCACGTCGTCTGAGCCGTGTTACGCATTTTGTTGTTGCAACCATGTACATCTTCTCCCATGCCCTTGTACTCTTTTACCAAGTCATGACCCTCAATGTTGCGGTCAACTCATACAACAATGCGCTCATGACACTGCTGCTCAGTAACCAGTTTGTCGAGATCAAAAGCAGCGTGTTCAAGAGATTCGAAAAAGAAAACCTGTTCCAACTAAGCTGTAGTGGTAACTGAGCGGATTGCTTGACTGGCTGGTACAAGCACAAGTATTTGTTGGCTGATTGTGTTTCGATGCTTTCCCTGTCTCTGATCAGACATCGTTGAGCGCTTTCAACTCTCAGTTTTTCTTGTGATCATATGTATTCGTAACTGCATTGAAGTCGTTGGCGGCCGATTCGATTGGTTCGTGTTCGATAGCACGGGCTTGATCACTGACCTTCAGGCGTTTGCCACGTCTGCCGTGGATAAGCTCACAGACATGCCAGATATGATCCACCAGCTATCCTCTCGACCCATCGATATCCAGGAAATCCTGGAATTCATTGTCTATGCCGCTAGCAGCATCTCTACAAAGATATCATCTATTTTTGCATCCGAAGAATACAGGATGATTGAGCTACTCCTGGCACCGGTGCTCATCGTCTATGCAACCGAGATCCTGGTTGACTGGCTCAAGCACGCATTCATCACCAAGTTCAATGGCATAGCACCCAACATTTACAGCAAGTTTTATGACAGTTTGTGTCGCGATCTTTCTGGGAGCCTCAAATCGCGCCAGTCCAAGGTTTCTGACGAAAGCAATAGTGCACCACCAGAGATCGTAAGTGTTTAAACACCTTTTAGCATATAAGCCACTTTCCAATAGAACTGTCAGCTTAAATAAGTATATTTCGTCGATCAACGGACACAGCCTGTTGCCGATCGTTCACACATTGTCGCTCGTCGTATCGGCTTTGTTTCGATTCCTTTGGCATGTCTGGTCATCCGAGTCGCGTTTCAGACTTGGCAAATGATAGAAATGCATCGCTCTGGTGGTTCCGAATCATTCATGGCTGTATCTCTTGCTGAAGTTGGTGATAGAGCGAGCGGTAGCGATTTGGATCGCTGGAAAATACCAATCACCATCCCAAGATGGCTCAATGTCAATGATATCCAGATTCAAGATATCTGGAATCAGGCTTATGCTGATTTAGCAGCAACTGTAGCCTACTCAATGGCTGTCTATACTATGTAAGTCCGATCGATGATATGTGTTCATCTCTTGGATCCTGTTCAGTAAACTGACATAAGTTCGCGACAGCCTTGTTCTGCTCAAGTACTTTCTTGGTGTTTACTTGATGCGCCTGGCCAAGAAGCGACTTGCCGAGAGCCAGCTGGCTGCACAAACGACAGAGTCATCCAAACCAGGGTCGACATCGTCAAATTCATCAAAATCGAGCCCAATGTCCAAGCAAGCCTTTGTTCATGAGGGTGCACCCTCAACTGGCGTTCAGCGAGACGCTAGCTCACAATCCCAGACACATCCATCTGCCACTGCGATGCCGTCCCTCACTGTGCGGGAAAAGATACCATTGAATCCAGTGGCACACTCTGCATTGACACAGGCTTTGAAAAAGGCTGAGATGGCCACTTCCACTACCACGGCAGCAGTTCTCCCACAGGGTGTGGCTGTTGCCAAGATGCCGGATACGCCGGCTACAGACGACAAAATCGATAAAATCGACCGCTTTACTCTGCTGAGCTCATCTGGGATTATCACAAATGCTTCATCTTCAATCAACGAAGACAGACTCGATCAAATCGACAGGTTTACCATGGTCAAGAGAATAGTTTGAAAGTAATAAATCCAGCACTTTACTGCATTCGTTCAAGATGCTTGCGGACTTGGTGAAACGGCAGTTTTGTTGGGGTTTGCATGGAGCCTACGGAATGCCTTCCAAACGAAGATGCGCCTTGCAAAGAAGGGATGAATATCTCGACTTTCTCGGGAGTTGGCTGGTGATGTGCGGCTTTTTCGCGGAACGGTAGAAGGATCGGAACCTTTCGTGGTAGTGGCGGAAGGCTGCGTTCGTCGATGGATCCTGCAAGCACGTCCACCTGCGCGGCAGCAGCACTATCGGCTGCTTGACCAATATGTCCCTCTTGAGTAAAGGAATTAGTTGGCTGGACTTTGATATCATGAGCAACACCAACTTCTGGGGTCTGCCAGACAGATGGGTTATCGACCATCCTGGTTGCTTCTTCACCACCCGCGGCATCGTGAGCGCCAAACCTAGCCGCTGCCGTTGTTGTTGCTGCAGTTGCTGCAGCCGCAATGCGTGCCAGTAGCTCGCTATTGATAAGTGCCGACGCGTTACCCTGGAGCAGACGCATTTTGCGAAGATCTTCCTCGTGCATCCAAGCCCATTGTGAAGCACTTGGTCGAGCAACCGGAAGCAGTGCATTCACTTGGAGCTGCCGCTTATTGTAGAACTTGACACGCTGTCGGCGCTCCTCGTCAAAGAGTGCTCGGATATTTTCTAACCTTTCAGCCATAATTTCGCATTGCGAGCGCCACCGACGAGCATGTTTATGCTCTTCTGCAAGCGCGTCGACGCATTCATACAGCGACGCAGTCATCTCGCTGAGCTGCTGGTGAAGGACTTGAACATACTTGCCTGGTGTTTTTGCCTCGAGTAGATCCCTTGTCTGTTTGGTGGCCATTTTGGTCAGTGCATTAACATGATCCGTCGCCTTTTGCAACAGCCGCTCTAGTTGATGTGAATGGAATGGAGTCGTCGCCATCCTGGCTGGTCTACCTTTGCGAACATTTACAAACGGGTTTGATCTTTATCAAGAGCACGAGATGTCAGTGCACATGGAGCGAGGCTGTCGTGCAAACAAACATGCATTCCAGCTCACTTGAGAAGGTCGTAAGAATCGGCGCTATGTTTCAGCCCGATTCCAACTGATGTCGGCGGTGCATAGTGTTTCTTGATCGACATGAGATCGGCCGTATACTTGATGATTTCCGAGTCGATTCTGTCATAAAAGTTTGATATTACATATTCTAACGCTTTGCTGTTCAGCTATATCTCTGTGCACATATCGGAGTCATCTCTGCAGCTTTGCAACACAAACGTATAGTGCCTTACCACCATCTGGCGTCATTCCTGGCGAACTTTTACCAGCAAACGGCACATCAGAGTAATCGTTCCCCTGTCGAGGTTCTGCAAAGCCTTGTTTCTTTGTCTCGTAGGTTTCGGCTTTGCCACTATCCTTGACCGAGCTTTCAACAATAGGAAGACGTGATTGCAGCTCAGCAATGGCAGCAGAGACTATTGATTCATGATCAAAGTATTCTCTTTCCACAAACTGGATCCCGCGTTCGCGTTGAACGGTCCCTGGACGAAGCTTGCGTTCTTGATTTGTGGCTGTCATATTCAAAGCAACAGAATCGCTTGCATTTGGAGAGTAGCTGCGGGTCTGAGCATTGTCGGCCTGTAATGTTTGGAGCTTTGCGTTGGCTTCTTGGAGCAGATCATACAGATCATTGCGTGTTTGCTTCGCAACGTCTCGCTCACGGATCAGCGCAATGTTGTGTTCAATCAGCTCTGTGTTGTGCTTCTGAAAGCCATCGAGGCGACGTCCAAGCTTTGTAATAATCTGATTCTGGATCTTGACTTTGATCTCGAGAGCCTGAACAACTGTATCGTTTGAAAAGCGTGACTCGACAGACGTTGGCTCTGTTCAATCGTGATATCCCCCCACAATCACAACCACAACCACAACGCATAGAGCATACCACGCCTGTCAGTTCTAATACAGTTGCACTTCAATCACTCGCACGAACGCCTAACCTGTGGTTGAGGGTTTTTCGAGCAGTTGCGTTGCGCCATTGTAGGTTAAAGACTGGCCTGTGAGATCCAGCGCATTTTGTTGCGGCTTTGGTTTAGATAGGCTTTGTAGATCAAGTTGTTGCAGCACAGAATCAAGCAACTCGGCAAAATCAAGCTGCGTAAACGATGGTGCAGCTGTATGATCTATCGCAATATTCTTGACATCTCGAGCCAGCTTTTCTGTAGCATCCCTGACGTAGCCAAGCGTGTGAACACCGACGCCTTGTTCTGCGCGAGATTCGCCGCTTTGAGGTCTTTCGCTCCTTGCATGCACTTCCTGGCTATCAGCAGTCGATACTCCCGTGGCTATTGATCTTGTGGCGCCAAAACCGCGTGATTGATCGGTGCCTGCATTAGTGACATAGCGAAACCGTCTGGTGAAGCTATAGGGTGCGCTACTTGGTGTTGCGGCTGCGACCACCGTATCTGCCGTCGTTGATTCGCTGTGACGCGCATTTATTTGAGCCGAAACTCCAGCGTGGGCACTGTTTGTTCTATTAAGATCGTCACGTTCGGCAGGAAAGTGTGACGACGCTACAACAGAGCCAGATCTGCTGTCTTCCAGACCGATTTCCTCTTCCGAGTCAGTGTCCAGCTTCGCAGTCAGAAATGTGGTCGATCCGGCGTGTTTGAGTGACTTTTGTTCATTTGCAGGCATAATCGCGCCTGCGCTACCGTGCTGCCCATGGCTCAGATGCGGCGTTGAGACTTTAGGGCTATCACTGTGATAATCTTCAGGCAAATATTGTGACTGTGATCGTGACTGGAGTTGCGATGATGGCTGCGGATGATGCACAGTCTCTGCAGGCGCGTCCGAGTCTGACATGCTGCTGTGCGAGATGTCCGTCTTTCTTTCTTTTGGATTGCAACGTTTGGAAATCTCGCAAACAAGTCGTCATTTTGGCAGTGCCTTGATACAGACATCCAAAGCATGGGCCTTGCAGCACAAAGAACTTGCGAGCCACCATGGGGATTTCCCTCATGGATCGACGAGAAACAGCAGGATGCTACTGAGCTATCGCTCAACGGCCATGAGGACCACGAGGGTCATCCCGAACACAACGATGGCGACCAAGCATCACAAAAGCTGCAAGCGCGTCTGTCCATGACAAGCTTGCTTAAAGGATTCCAGTCGACCAGGCTGCTGTCGGAAGCGTCTATCAGCACGGCTTTGCGCACCGTCGATGAGAAGCAGCAGACGACCGCATCCACGCTCACAGCCAAAGACATTGCACTGCTCGCATGCCTAGGCGACTCGCTTCTGACTGGTCTCTGTGTCACCGCACAGCCCCTCAGGCTCAAGAATCGCCTCCTGCATGCAGCATTGACGAGCATAGGTCGCCACATGCCCATGATTTTTCCATGGCTGGTATCAGGAGAACATCGTCAAAATACATGCATCTCAGGCGATGGAGACGGCGTTATATCTGTAGGACGGCTGCTTCGAGTATTTTCACCAAAGCTTGTTGGTCTAACTCGGCACAAGACACGTCTGTTTTCACGAGGTGTTGGGTTTAACATGGCACAGTCTGGAAGTACCGTCTCAAAGCTTGCCGAGCAAGTGCATCGTTTCGTCGATAAGCTCCATTCGCCCCAGTTTCGGTATCTGGAACCCGAATGGAAGCTGGTGTTTATCTGGATCGGCGCAAACGACGTGTTCATGTCAAAAACCAGAGTGATATCGGCCTCGTTCGAGTCGGACCTTGTCAATGCGATCAGCAAACTCAAGGCGCTTGTATCAAAGGCATTTGTGTGTCTACTAACACTACCAGATTTGACTCGGGCACATGTGATCAATACCGAGCAGCGTCGAAGACTGATTGATAGAAAGAGCCAGCTTGTAAATACCGCCATCTATAATGCAGCATCGCGATACGGATGGAACGACAGCAAGGATTTCAAGGTTGTTGTGCAGCCGATTCCATCTGATGCGCTCACACCTGCTCAGCATGCCATGTTTGTTTCTGAACTGGACGGTATCCATCCGAATATTGTGGCACAGCAACTGTTTGCAAAATGCATCTGGAACAATTTGTGGCTTCCGCCATTGCAAAAGATGACCAGCATATCAAGCGTTGTCGATGCGCCATGGAAAAAGCCTGGCCCACATGAATATTTGCAATGACAGATTGATGGTTTTCAATATACAGCTGTTTTGGTTGAATCAGGTTCACGTGTTGCGAACGAGACTTGCAACATAGATCCACACGCTCACGAAGCGACCGGGATATCCATAGCATTGAACAGCAAGCGCGAATTCAACACCTGGTGAATAGTTTGCAAACACGGCCGTGTTATGCACCATTGAGCAGATGCTGGCAATGTCTATAAACGGCGTATTCAGAGGAAATCCATTCAGCTTGTAGACGTTGCCTATTGTTTGCAACTCTGAAGAGGTTTCCAGCGTTGCACCAATCGATACACCCGCAACAATGTCTGACTCAAATCTGGCCATCAGAACCTTGAAAGTTCGACTGCACATGCTGTCGAATCCAGTCGTCTGTCAGCAGTTGTATTGTAATATGCGAGCTGCTTCGATAAAGGAAAATGAGGGTGCACTCACCGATTCCAGCGTGTAACTCTGCCCTGTCGCCATTCCTCCATTCGTGAAACAACCGCAGCCTCGATAGCAGCCTCCATCTCTAGCAGGGCTGCAGGCACAGGGTCTTGAAAATGTACATATGCGCTCTGTTGGCGGCAAAATACGTCATTGTTTTGGCAGATAGACATCGTTGCATGCTGGTTGAAAGCTGAGCATCACGCACCTGCACGCTTCTTGAGATGTCTGCTGGTGCGGCAAACTGCGGCCCGAAAAATGCTTTCCAGCTTGCGGGATCTTCAAACTTGAAATGCATACACCGGGGAACGCTTGATGGCTGTATATTGGCCCAGATCTGATATGTTTAGGGAGATCGTGTCAATAAATACTCATGGTGCGGTTGTTACGATTGCGGTTATATAGGTTCGAGCAGCCCACATTTTCGTTGTTGAAAACACATCCAATCTCCTTGAGCGGCAGATGAACATCTGTCAGATCGTTCTCTTCGCCTGTGATGGGGTTGTAAAGTGTCCATCCTGGTGCCAATACAGATATGGTCCTGGAAGCAGCAACTTCTGTACCAGCGAGCTCCTTGGCGCTTCCCGTCTTTTTGAGCGATGGGTCCTGCGTTACGGCAGGAGCTTTTGCCTGAGCCAACACGTTTGCTTGTCCTGCTTCCATCAACACAGAGGGCTCGGTTGTGGCATTACCAACAGCGACTGCCATATCTACTGCTGGCTTGACAAGCACATATGCAGCCGTTCCATCTGGAATGCCTTTACCAAGCGCGACAAAAGCGCAGTGACCACGAGCCAGCAGAAAGTTGCAGAGCAGAATCGCATGCTCCATGGCATCTGCCGCGCCAACTTGTAGAATCTCCTGTACAACTGACGTTAATGTGCAATCGCAATCAAACGCAATACGATTTGGGATATTCGGGATCATCGATACAAAGCGCAGCAAATGCTGTACAGTCGTCAGACGTGGCGGCGGCTCTTGTGGTCTGATAAACCGACAGATAAATCGTGTTTTCCCCTTGAGATCCAGCGTAGTTGCGAGAACCACTCGTTTAAAACCGGCAATCTGTGATATCCATTGCTTAGCAAAGCGTAAAAGCCTGGGATCTTCATCAGACTGAAACTGAGGTCGCGTGATTTATCAGTTAGACTAACTATAACCAAATCTTCATGCTACGCACAAACAAGCAAACCTTGAGCGTCAATGGGCTTGGTTGTGAGAGCAGTGGATCGAGAGTTATAAACAGATGTAACAGCGTGTCGCTTGTTGGTAACTCGAATGGTACCAAGCTATTCTCGAGGGCCTTTTTTTCGTACCCAAGCGATTGTGGTGGCAACCTCATCTTGAAATGTCCGTCAATCTATAAGAGATCGTCCAGATGATCATCAGCTTGGCGCAGCCTAAATCCACGATTAGTATTCATCAGAACACATCATTACCCTTATTTGGCTCCAGATAGTAGAAAATGGAATCTGCAGTGTGCCAAGCCAGCTGCGCTCTTTGCGCTGATGTATGCTGGTCGCACGTTCGCGCTCATCTTGCAAGAGATCAATCACAATCTCATCGAATAGGTTCACAAATAGCATCTCTGTGCACAAATCCGTCTGGTTGAGCGCCTCGGGCGAAAAGTCGTCGTTTGGCGCCTGTACATCCAGACTGATAGTTTCGTTCCATTGAGGATGCTGTCCATCTGCAGTCGTCGTGCGGACTTTGCGCTGCTGGAAACAGACTTCGACAAATGGCGCCACATACTTTGTTGGAGATAGTCATCAGAGTTGCAACTCAAGTCAATATCAGGCCTGCATGAGAATCAGGCCAAACGCATCATGCTTACAATGGGTGTGGTGGGCTGTTTGTTTGAAGTCGGATCGACAAACTGGCGAAGGGCAAATTTGCGAACAGGCAAGTTGAATCCACGCAGGATCTGCACAACAATGCGGCAGGATTCGGGGCTTGCAGTTACGACATGCTGGCGATCGACACGTGCGGGATTAAGGGGCCGCTTTGTTCTGAACAAAAACTCGAGCGGATTTTCCTGTTCTGGAGGCGGCGCCATGCGCTCCTCACGAACAAAATCATCCACAGAGATTGGTTTTGCAAGCTGTGCTCTGCGAACGAGCTGGATCTCGCGAACGCGCTTCAAGAAGCCAACTGTAATTCGCTTATCTGCCGGTGGCTTGGAAATCGCCGTGCTACTGCCGTGATGAATGTTCCATGAGGAGCCTTGACCTGGTTCTGCCTGATCATTATACTGAATCCAAAGCTAGCTGTTGAGTATGGGTGCTTCTCGGCTGTATTCGAATCGCACCAATCGACTCACCTCTGCTTTCTGAATAGGCTCGAGAAGATTTGGGTCAATATCACTCTCGTACAACGGTACTGGCACGGTGATTGCTATTGCTTTGCGATGTCTTGCTGATAGCAGCTGTAGCCGCTTTAGCTTTATCAGCTCCGTAGTTTCCTGCCACACCAAATTAGCTATGAGGCGTCATGGAAATCCAGCAATCTATGGAGTAATGTTTGTATTGATTGACTCACGCATGTGCCAAACATTGTCTGCTGTAGCCATCTCGGAAGTCCGAGTCTAAGTACACTGCGAGATCGCCAGTATTCTTGAATCGAGTTTGTAGTGAGATCCTGCTCGTTTGAAACGGAGCTCAGCAGCATTTTAAGTTTAAGAATATGGCTGTTGCGAGGATCGTTTGGATCGAGTTGCATATCCGCTACCCATTCCTGCAATTATTGTCGAGCAAGTTATTGCATGAGATGCTAGAATGGTTGTGATGAAGAATCAGTAATTATGTTTTACTCACCATGAGTTTTGGCAGGTTCAAACGTCCAGGCGGGCCGTGGGAACTGATTGGGTCGAGTGTTTTTGTTGCAGCTACGATGGATCTGCTGAATCAAGAGCGGTAGCAAGATGTCGTATTGTGTGATTATGGCATCTGTTTGCTTTCATGGTTCGCATAATCATGCGAGAGCCCTACTTAAACGCGACATGTCTTACCTTGCTTGTGATGACACCTTTGGCGACTGTGCACTGCTAGCCCATGATACATTCATTCGAAGCTGTCCAGAGACCCACTGGCTTGTGTGGTCGAGATCCGACTTGACTATTTTCTTTGCAGCTTGTGCAGCTTGTGCAGATGCAGATGCGTGTGGCTGTGCTACAAACGGTCTGCCTGTGAACTGCAGCACTTTGATTTCTCTGTCAAGTGCGTTGGAGTGGTCAGGTGGCTTCGGAACAGGAACAAACACTTCGCCAAGAAATATGTCGCCAAATACACCCTATTTTTGGCATATCAGGTTAGCCAAGTTCAGAACATTGCCAAACCTGCCTTGTATTTCGAATCGAATAGCAAACTTACTGCTTCGTAGATCTCAACCCGGATACTTTTTGGTGTGCTTGCCATTTTGACTGCGAAGCTGCTTTTCGATTGGCTGCTGGGGCTGCCTTGGTACCGCGATGGTGCTTTGACAACATTTGACGCTTCTGCGAGATCGTCGATTCCACTAAACTGCATTTTGAATGTTGCATGGTTGAGTGGTCTCGCAACTGTGCGAGTTACTTCCTTATCATCGCAAAACAGCCGCAGGTAGACATATGTTGCGTCAAGCTCTCGTCGTCGTTGAATCTCAGGCTTCCGAACCAGCATCAGCAGTGATAGTAATGTCAGCCAACTTTCGACTGAGCAGTAATTGTATACATTCTATACCTTGCTGCATGCAGAGTCCTCCGTGATGCGATTAGAATGCTCGATAGAAAACGATAGGATCGGCGATCCTGCAGGGCGACGCGACGCCTCAACGCGTTTCAAGATCTGTCCTTTGCAGCGTTTCTTGTTGAACTCATGCGGCTTGTATGCAGTCGGTGCAGGATCTTCTCTGATGCCAAACAAAGCCATTGAATTCTGCCGCTGTCGTGAGACTACCGATGGCTTTGCGCCATCGATTGGATTGATGTCGACAGCATTTTCGAGATCGCTGCTTGATAGTATTTCGCGATGGTGCTGTCGGTTGTGAGACTGGTGAGCCCTCGGCAATTCTGTAGATGACGAGTCTGAGATCCTCACATCTCCACTAATGCGAGGTGAAGCCAGCAATTCCTGTTCTGCGATGCCCTGATCTCCATCTGCCTCTCTTTTGTTTGGCTTGAGGGCCGACTGTCTTTTCTTTGCATCTTTGGCTTGTTTTTGCCGATTCTTCCAAGCCTGTAAAGCTTCCTGATACTCTCTGGATTTGCGATTCTCTTGTATAGTGTGCAACTCTTGCAATTCGACGAGCTCATCTTCGATCTGTCGCTCTTGCTCGGCAGTGTCCTGATGTTAGTAATACATATTCAGCCACATGGGTTACTCGGCTGTACTGCCCTGAAAGATCACTTGTGTATATCACTGAGCATGCGGCTAACCTTTTCGGGCTCAGTATCTCGTAGAATCAGCTTGATGACAAGCGATGTTGATGAAAATCCCTGCAAGTTGCGAACGGCCTTGAGTGATTCCCAAGCTTTGAGTATTTTAAACTCAATCAAACGATCCATCTGAGCCTCGGTGTCCTAGAAATCGTCACAATGTGTTAGTTGATGATAGAAACCGTGATCGTCGACGCACTGCATGGATGGCTGTACCCGCAGAGCTCTTGTCGCTTTAATTTCTTGAAGAAATCTCAACCGTGTGGACTCATCATTCATCTGGGCGATACGTAGGCGCTCGGCCTCCTCTGCGCCTTGAATGCGTGACAGGACGATATCTCGAACTGTGTTTCCATCATGTGAATGCGGAGAAGTTTGATTGCTTTCAAAAGATGGCTCAGCAGAAGGAGCATTCAGATTTGAGAACGGGCTAGCTTGCTTGTATTCTTGATACTCTGCGCAAAGAGCCTTGAGATGATCAAGATACAGTCTCGCGTGTAAGCCAACAAGTATCGCAAAAACAATAAACTACATTGGTCTGTAGATACCTGTAGTTTTGCGGTAAGGAAGTCAACGATGCTGTCGCGCTTACGCTCTTGCATTGTGCGCACAAGCTCATAAATGTGGTTTGCGAGATGGATTTCTTCAATCATGAGTGGATGTGATTGAAACTGCATATCAACAAGATCTACAATCATTGTGCAATATGTGTCCATAGATGACCGCCATAGGTTGTGTTGAGATGGAAGTTCGGCTGTTCGTCGCTCAAGCGAGATCTCTGAGTCGAACGAAAACGGCGACTGGCGATCTTGATCCGGCAATGAGCCTCGCTGTGCTACAGCGCCTGTGCTATCAAGTTCAACTGGATCGTTTCCAAACAAACTGTAGCGTGGCCAATAGTACGTATACTGCATTGGATCTGGTTCTACAGCAACTGTTTTGCCATGTCCAAGCCAGCGCTCTCCACTTTGTTTAAGACAGTGTAATCCGAGTGTTAAATAGACGACCAAGTAAAACAAAAACTGCAGCCATATGTAAAGCGACCCATCTCACTTGTTGTCTTCAGATATCATGAGGCGCTGATTGAGACGATGTGAGTTCCATGACTGTATTTTTGGCGGATCACCGATGTAGAGCCCCTCAGCGTTGAGATCTCTGATGTTCTGTGTGTTTAAGCAGCAAAGTCAGATCAAGTGACAGATGAGCAGCAAGTGTCCTATAGACTGCAGTCATTACCTCCATCCACAAAGGAGGCAGATGCAGCTGATATGTCAGCGGATGATACAGAATCCTTGGTGCCTATTCAAGCATTAGATTAGCCACATATTTCTCGAGCAACCAAGTAATCCGTCAAGCAATGACCGAACAGGGCACTCTGTCACCTCCTCAATGATTCTTTTCCAGTTTGGTATCCATTTGGTCAGCTCGACAAGCTTTGAAACAGCTTGAATCTCTTCTTCCTGGATTTCTCGGACCTCTGACAAGATTGTATATATGAGTAAATCAGACAAATAAACCCGAGTTTGGGAAGCGACTGTAACAAATCGAGAATGCATCATTTTTACACACCTTCATCGAGCATGGGCACGTCGTCCTTGAGATTCTTGCGCCTTTTTGCTCGTTTCTTTCTCAGATCGCTTCTTTGTTTTATTTCATTGTCGGCATTGGTGAATTTTGTGCGAGGCACAGCGTTCTGTGCATCATCGTCGTCAAACCCGGGAAGCCGAGCAAGTTTGGCGCGTTTGCTACGACCTTTTCGACGTGGCTTCATTGTGGGAGGAGCCAGTCCGGTATTGCTTTGAGAATAGCCTGGAGGTTTATCTATATTCGCAGAATCTGGAACTGCGGCAGGATCATTGTTTGCTGGATTGCCTTGGGACTCATTACCCGCAGCTGACTCTTGCTGAGTTGCATGAGTTGTGAGCTTGCGAGTGAGGCTTTGCCGACGGTATCTTGATCGACTGCTATCGTCATCTGAAAAGGGCTGAAGCTGCAATCACCATGTTAAGTTCAGCATGTTTGCAAGAGAGGCGTGCAGGACAAGGTGTCCAAGCAGTACCTTGGCAAGAACATCGATATTCGCAAGCTGACGATGATGGGTTGAACGCAAAAGCAATACGACGCGACGCGACACGACACGATTAGCAAGGTCGACTGTTTGGCAAGATGGGCTGCTGTTGGAGCAACAATAGGGTTCAATACCACGAGACTAGATTAGCATACTGCCTACCTTGGACTGCTCTCCAGTAATATCAGGTATTGCGGCTCTATACAGAGGCTTCATGCGAGATGGAGATGTGCCTCTGCTTGTTGGGACTGAAACCGAGGCAATGCCAAGCTTGGCATGATGCTCACGACGGTCCTTTACTCTTTGGCGTGCTCGCGCTAGAACAGCAGCATGATCATAGTTGCCTATATCTGTTGTTCGTGGACGCTCACCCTGCGCTGTTGACACGCGGCTGAGGATGGGCGATGTTGGCGACAGCATTGTTTAGATCAAGGAGTTTGTAATGTGCGATGGATGAAGTAAAGACAAGTAGATGCACATTGTCTAAGCCGGGCCACGGGCCAACAGTCACTACTCAGATCTGATTGTGCCTGGCAGATGAAGCACAGCAAGCACAGCAAGCACAGCACCTCGCTGATACCCGCAGCCGACGGAATATCTTGATGATATGAAGAATGCCAGCAAGTTTGCTCAACACAAACACGAACGCACGCAGATTGCAGCAGACCAACAGAGCAGCCATGCTCAACAAAGTCGCACTCGCAGCAGCGACACGGATGCGAAGTGGCGCTGGTGCAAGCGAGTGGCGGCGCCTCGCTCTTAATGCGCAGCTTCAGAGTCGCATGCGAACTCTGCGATCGCAGAGCTTCAGCACAGCAGCAGCAGCAGCAGCAGCAACTGGGACTGAGACCGAGACTGTGACTGTGCCGCCGCTGGTGTCGACCCAATGGCTGTCGCAGCGCATTGAAGCCAGAACCCCAAAGCTCGTGGCGCTGGATGCAAGCTGGCGACTCGACCCGCATGCTGACAGCTTTGACCGATCGCAGGCGCTTGGCAGCAGCACTGGCAGCAGTGGCAGCAGTGGCGGCGTGCTGGGCCTGCTGGACAAGTTGCTGCTCAGGATTGCTGGTCCTGGACAGCGCAGCAACTTGGATCCTCTGTCGAATCTGTCGTGCTCAGATGCCTTCCACCAGCGTCACATCCACGGCGCAAGGTTCGCCGACTTGAGACAGTTCTCGGACACGCTGACGACGCTTCCGTTGATGCTGCCGACTGTTGCTGAATTCGAGGATACGATGAGTGAGTCCATCTGGCCCTGTGTGCAACGCAACTTGGCAGATGATTGATTGCCGAGCTTTGATCAATGGCTTTGCGGCCTCATTTACCCGCCATTGCTGATGGATTCTGCATTCAGGTCGTCTGGGCATAACTCAAGAGGACCATGTTGTCGTTTATGACTCATTTGGAATATACTCTGCACCTCGTTTATGGTGGACCATGAAGGTAACCATCCGGGCTTTGGCTGGTCAACATATCTTTTGAATACATAGATCTGGCTGGCTGATAGACTGCATCAGTACTTTGGCCACAAGCGCGTTAGTGTGTTGGATGGTGGGCTGCACAAGTGGCTCCAAGAGAATCGGCAAGTCATTTCTGGATATGAGAGCTGCGAGGCAAGTTAGTGCACGTGATTGTCGACAGACCACTTCTCTGCATGTGTCTGAATGCTGACAGCTGCATTTACACCGGATCGGCGTGGTATTGTGGCAAAATAGCCGACAGCATATCAAGTTGCAGAACAAGACACCAGCCTGATGATTGAGATGCAGCAGGTTGTGATGCATATTAACGATATAACAGTTAATGATCCCTATCTCTTTGTCGATGCACGACCAAGTGACAGGTAGCCTGCCCAGCTCTTTGAACGGATGACTGGTTGATGCACACCCGACATCACTAACAATCGAATGCAATTCAATTGCGACTGAATCTGCATTTAGATTTTCTGGCAGGATGCCTGAGCCCCGGCTTAAAGTGCAATCTGGCCATATTCCAACATCGATCAATCTGCCCTATACAGATCTGATCGAAGCTGACGGCACACTCAAGAAGCCAGATGCACTCAGGCGTGCTTTCAAGTCTCGCCAAATTGATATTGAACGGCGACCGATTGTCGTGTTGAGTGGCAGCGGTGTGACGGCAGCGATAGTTTATTTGGCACTGGAGGTTGCCGGCCACAAACGCGAGCGGCGGCTGTTGAGTGGAAG
>JH392953.1:22348-38507 GCA_000235945.1 Homolaphlyctis polyrhiza JEL 142
TCCAAAGAGCCCGATCTCGAAATGGTGGTGAGCGGCTCGCAAGCGGGCACAGCATTATTGGCAGGCTGGCTGGACAAATGAAGTTTAGAGAATTGGCATCTATCGTGGCAGCTGGCGTTGCTTTGGTGTTTGCAGCGACGTCAGGCCGTGCATAGAAACAACATGCTCTGGACGGGTTTTGAAGTGGAACTTGTGTCGAATGATATGTACTGCATCGTAGTATTTCTGTGGCGGCTGCGAGCTTGCACCAGCGCTATGGCGGTTGTTATTGGCGTCATCAATGTCGCACATGTCGGACGATTCCACAGAGTCTTGGTTCTCAAGACCAGTGCCACGGACGCCTTTGAGCAGCACCAGAGGCTTTGAGAGTGCCACCCGCTTTCCTTCGAGTACATGATTTTGGATATAGAGCTTGGCACTATCCTTTTGGTTGGTGGGTTTGTCAGCGATCGGACAAGAGCAACCAGAAGCAAGGCGGACTGCCCAAAGACGAACAGCTTACACCATCGACCCTAAGCTCGCCAACATGAACGCCGAGTAGTGCAAGCTGGTTGTCCTGACCAACAATGCCCTGTGCATCAAGAGCACCTTGCAGTTCGATGAGCGTCACGGCATCTTCACCGCCAGCACGGAAGCGACCAGTGATGTGCACTTGGGGCATCGATCCTGGATCTTGCTTTGACGTTTTGTCGGACAAACAAACCAATCGTCGTTGTTTTATTAGAGACAAGCAAGCATTTAGCATTTAGCAGTAGCAGAGAGAGAGAAAGGAACACAGAAACAGAGAGAGAGACACAGAGACAGAAAAGAGACAGTGGAACGAGTGCGGCAAATCCTATTTAGTTGGTTTGTTTGTTGGTTGGTTTGTTTTTATAGGCGATACTATATGTTGAACAGCTAATGGGATTTGCGCTTCTCACTCTTTTCGTCTCCGAGCGAGCGATCTTCCTGATCATCTTCGTCGTCAAGGTTGTTGGTTGAAGAGTCAAGATCCATATTTGAAGCGCCGCCTCCATCTCGGACAGCCGATTTACATCCACGGACTGTTGTGTGGCGATGCAGGGCATCCATGCGAGTGAATGTCTTGCTGCATACTTCGCATTTATACGGCCGGATACCCAGGTGAATACGGACGTGACGCTTCAGGTCGTGATTGCGGGAGAATGTCGAGACGCACATGTCGCATTTAAATGGCTTCTTTTCGTTGGAGGATGACGAGACTGTGGCTGCTGCCTCTGGCAATGCAAAACTGGCAGATGACCCATCAAGCATCTGGATCGGTGCAGAGGGTGCAGCAACTGGCGAGTTTGGCACCGACGAGTCTGGCGAACCAGGAGAAGCACGCAACGATGCAGCACTCGCCGCAGACGAAGCGACGTCGTCGGACTGGTTGAATGCATTGACGGAGCCTGACCGAGATGCAGAATGAGATCGCTCAACTGATGCTGAAGGCGGCGACAGCGATGCAACAGAAGAGGTCTGCGGAGAGAGCACAGTAGTAGAGGCAGACGTAGCAGCGCTACGGAAGAGCGTTGAAGCACTTGAAGCGGAGCGGCTGCGGCTGTGGCGAAGACGGGCCTGCTTGCGCACCGGGAATGGCACTGGCGCAGGCGCAGACTCGGTCTCATCAAGTGCCTCGTCCTTGTCTGTCTGCTCGAGTTTGAATTGGATGATGGGTGTCGAGTGCACAGAGGCTGCGTCGCTGTTGACGGCAGCGACAGGGGTAACGGTTTCATCAAATTCGAGCCCTTGTTTGTGGGAGTTGTTGTCAGCAAGTGGCGAAGCGCTGCCGCTGCCACTGCCACTGCCAATGCTTGCCATGGCAACATGGGCAGACAGGGCAGGCGAGACTGAAGCAATGGCAGCAACAGGCGGGATTCCCATTGTTGGGGTAATGTGGTGCATGGTTGGCAGCGAGAAGGAGAGCGAAGGGGTTGGCGGTGCAGCAGCGTCGAGCATGAAGAGAGGTTGCTGCGGAAGCAAATCGCTGTGCACGTGCTGCTGCTGGTAATTTTGCTGTTGTTGCTGTTGTTGCTGTTGCTGTTCGTGCTGGAGCTGCAAAAGAAGAAGCTGTTGGCTGGTGCCGGTGCCATTGCCGGTGCCATTGCTGGTGCTGGTGCTGCTGCTGGTGCTGTGGTGGTGGTCATGCTGCTCCTGCAACAGCCGCAGTTGTTGCTGCTGCTGCTCGAGCTGCTGCTGGGCGTGCTGCTGTAGCTGCTGCTGCAGAAGAAAGAGCGACGCAGAGTCGAATGGCAGCTGCTGGCCTGTGCTGTCGCCAAGCGCTGGTGCAACCCCGCCTGCATCGTCGCTGGCCGGCACAGCAGTGGCAGGCTCATTAAGACTGAACAGGTCGTCTGGCATCTGCGAGCCAAGGGTGGCGGCTGCAGGCGTTGGGTAGACAAACGGCGAAGCAGGGGCCGACGAGAAGTCGAACGAGCCCGAGTGGCGGTGGTGAGCGCCGTGGTGCTGCGTGGCTTGCGTGCCTGCGATGCGCTGGCGGATGTGCGGCTTGAAGCAGTCGAGATGCTGCTGGTGCTGGATGTCGGAGGGGTGCACAACAAAGCGCCAGTCTTCCTTGGCAGCCGCGGCTGTGTCGATGTGCATGGCCCCAAACGTATCCACCAGCGGGATGCTGCCAGCTCCGAGGAAGCCGGCCTCGTCAGTGCCGCTGCCTCCAAGACCATACCCTACCCCCATGGTATGCGGTGCGGCCCCAAGCGAGAAGCCTCCAAAGCCCATCTGCACATCCGTGTCCAGCGAGTCTGCCGACGATGTTGATGTTGTTGAAACAAGCGAAATGGGACGAGGACGTGCCTGGAAAGGGCGAGGACGTTGCATCGGGAACTGCGGGTGGTGATACGGCGGCTGGGATTGCGACTGCAGCAGTGATTGGGGTTGGGACTGGTACTGATACTGCGACTGTGACTGTGACTGTGGCTGCGATTGCGGCTGCGGCTGCTTTGATGATTCTGGCGGCTGGAGTGTCTGGAGCAAGGGATCCATATTGCGTTAAGAGCAGCAGTAGCAGCAGCAGCAGCAGCAACGACAGGTTGGTGTGATGCAGGGGAAGAAGGTTGTGCGGAGAGAGCGCATTGCGCGGGGCCTGGAGTGCAAAATTTGCGATTTTCCCCCAGTTCTTCCAGAGTCAACAACCGAGACCACCCACTCAACATCGCTCTCTGTGCTGAGCAGCATCGCCTGGCTTCGATGGGTACACAGATTTGGACAGCTGGCGCAACAACAGCATCACTCGGCTTGCGCTGTCTGCTTGAGCAGCCGCCGCGTATGAGCAATCCTCACTATAACAGAAAGCAACAACAGCGAGCAGGCAGTTTGCGTGGCGGAGCAGAGATTCACATCCTCGACGACCAGTCATACCGCAGAGGCAATAGCAATGGCAATGGCAATGGCAATGGCAATGGCAACGGGAACGGGAGCAGTGCCAGCAATAGTGCCAGCGATCTTGGCGGACTGCTGTCGTCAGACACAGTGCGCATGGCCAAGCAGTATGTGCGTCAGCAGGCAATGCGAGTCGCTCGCTCGGCACCATTGACGTCGCTCCAAATCATTGTTGGTCTTGGACTGTATGCCGTCACCACAACGGGCATCGTACCCATCAACTCGCTGCTGTTCCACCCTCGTCTGGTGCTGCCGCCTCTGGGACAGTGGTACCGCATTCCTTGTGCGTTCCTTCTGCTGGGCTTCTCGCTCTATGACGTTGTTCAGCGCATTGTCGGCCTGGCTTATTTCCAGGCTCCTCTCGAGCAGAACCTGCCATTTGGAAAGGCTTCGGCAGGCAACAACAACAGCAACAGCAACAACAACAGTGCCGGCAACAGTGCAAGGCGAACCAGTGGAGCAGGCGGATCCGCATCTGGTCAAGGACTTGGAGCTGCTGCTGCTGCTACTGGTGCTGCTTCCAGAAAACCGTCGTTCTGGCAGTCTCTCGTGGGCTACGCCAAGGCAGTCAACCCTCGCTTCCTTCAGCTGCAACTCATCTCAGCAGCCACGATTGTTGGCATCGAGCTGCTGCTGTTCCATAACGCTCGCACTCGCTACGAAGGAAACTTTATGCATCTGTTCCCGTATCTGCTGTTCCCAGCCCTTGCACATTCGATGGAATGGCTGTGGGCGATGACGGCGCATGAGCGTGAATCTATTCCTATCTTTGGCTTTATTCGCCTTGAGCCCGTGATGGTGCCATTGGCAACTTGTGCTCTGGGAGGCTTTGCGACACTTCTGACATCGCTCAAGGGTCTTGCAGCAGCCATCGTGGCAGCCCGTGTTCTAGATGTTCGGCGTTGGAATGGCGAGCCAGCAGTTGACTGGTTCTATGATGTTGCTATGTCATGGGGCAAATGGGTGCGGCACCAGATTTCATTGCAGACATCCTCATCTTCGTCGTCTTCATCTCCAGATATCAATGAATTCTAAGAATGGCTCGATTGAATGGTTGATTGGTACCTGAGGACTATTTTTTACTGGATTTTCAGCGCTGATTTCCAAATACTTCATTGGCCGTGTAACAATTCCTCCCTTGACAGCAGATCATATTCTCGCCGGCAAATGAGCGACGCCCCTGCCGCCGCAGCGCTCAAGCGCCGCAACACTCTCTCCCGCGTATGTCGCTGCATGCTCGCTCCATCTTCGCTGCCAAACCAACAGCAACAGCAACAGCAACAGCCACAGTCTGGTGCTCTTGCTTGCCTGCAGTCTGGCACAGCCACCGCCACAGTCGCTGTCTGAGCTGGCACTGCTGCTGGTGCTGGAGCCCGTTGCGTGGACACCAATGGCATGGGGGCTGTGTGCAGTTTCCCGTTTCAGTTGCCGCTATGGATGCTAGTGCTAGTGCTGGTGCTGGTGCTGGTGCTGGTGCTGCTGACTGTGCACCACTCTTTGGCTTGGCTTGGCTTGGCTTGGCTTGGCTTGGCACTGACTTCCTGCCTCGGCCCCTTCTCCTGTGCAGCTCGAGTCGACCAAGACCGTCGGCTACTTTGGCGCTCTGGCTTTAATCTTCAACGCTGCCACTGGCGTGAGTCGACCCACTTCTCCTCTCGCTCGCTCTCGCTGCTTCTTTCGTTGTCGCTGTGTCTGCCGGTTGTCTGCCACTTGCTTGTCAATCCATGAATTTGATCTTCGCAAGTTGTGTCACACCCAAATCACTGTCCCGCCACAATCCTTCCGCCACAATCCATCAATCCACTAACCCCGCACGCCGCACGCCGCACGCCGCTGACTTCTGCATGCTCTGGTTCTCGACTGGCTACCGATGCCAACTGATGACAACTGCGATACACGCATCTAGCCTGGCGTTCCCTTCACATCTGCCAACTTCCAAAGTCCCGGATGGCTTTACACGTCAATCATCTACCTCGCGTTCACAATTATCTCGGCTTATTCTGTGCTGTTCATCATCGAAGCCATGCAGGCCATTCCTGGCAACAAGCAGTTTCAGGTCTTTGTCCTTTGCGATCGTCTAATATTTTTTGAATATCTGTCCATCCCTGCTCCAGATATCTAACATTGTTGCGCTCCCATTTCTCTCCAAACAGGGTGTTGTTGAATATGCCACATTGATCAACTTCTACTTTGGTCCCTGGGCTCATTGGGCCGGTCAAATCTTCCTGTATGGCACACTGCAGTCGGGTGCCATCCAAAACATTGTCCTGGCTTCTCAGGTTCGTCGCATCTCTCCATTCTATGCGTTAGTTTTTCCATTTGAATCAATATACTGAAGCATATTCGCCATCCCGTTTGTATATATATACTGCAGACCACCGACAAGCTTCTCATTCAGCTGTTTGGCAAGACATGCGGCCTTGCACTCTCATCGTCGCACAAGGGTTGGATCTGTGTAGCCGAGGCTGGCAGCTCGCCGTCGCCCTTTGGCAACATCTTTATGATCTTCACCCTTGGATTTCTGGTATGGAACCATACTCAAGCTATTGCGATTTCTGAGTCATATTCTCCAGATCGGTCGCTAATAGTTGCGCTCCTACAATATATCAGATCATCCTGATCATGACAATCCCGCTTGGTCTCGTCAACCTCGATGACAACATGGGTGTGCAGATTGGCGCATTCTTCCTCTCGCTCGTTATTCTCATTCAGTGGTGTTCCGCATCAGTTGTCAAGGGTCTTGATTCGAGTCTTATGCCACCCTACACCCCTCTGGGTATACCCTATGCGCAAGTTGTCGGTACTGTCATGCTCAATCTATCATTTACAACCGTCATTCCATCCTGGATCAACATCAAGGTGCGTGTTTTCAGATTTTATGCCCATTACAACTCACAACACTCGCTTACTCCTTAACTCTCACTCCTTGAATCTCCAGAGCAAGGAAGTCAACATCCAGCATGTCACTTGGGTATCACTCTTCTTCACAACGTTCATTTTCATCTCGAGTGGCATTTTCAGTGAGTGCAATATCTTGCCTTTTCGCGACCCTTACCGACTATTCCGCTGACGATATCATCATCCACCTTGGACATCAACTTGATTTGAATACCAGTGGCTCTTGGCTTCAACATCGATTCGTCCAACAACGTTCTGCCGCCACTGCTCGCCACTGGTCTGCCATCAGCACTCACAAAACTCACTGTCTATCTCTTTGCATACGTCATGCTTGTGCCGTCCATTCCTGTCAGCATGATCATTTCCAAAAACAATCTGTTCCAAAACAAGCTAATGTCGGAGGGTATGTTTTGCCGTTTAATGTTCGAGTGATCGACTCAAACCAAACCGACTTGGCTGACATTCTTTACGATAATCCACAGGCATTGCGACCTTTGTATCTTTTGTTTTGCCGTGGATCGCATGCATTCCACTGCAAACTGGCACAGTTCTGCTCACATTCCAGACTTGGACTTCGGTTGTATTTGTGTCCGTCTCCAGCTTCATCATCCCCATCATGATCTACATTCGCTGCCATAAATTCCGCACACAGTACAACATTGATAGAAGTGAGTTTCGCTTTGACTGTCAAGATACAAGTCTTTTTCCTGGATTTCTGGAAAACAACTAACCCGATGTGCCTGTGGCGTCTTTCAGAGCTGAGTGACAACCAGCGTAACCTGCTCAAGCTGATCCACGACAACTCGGAAACAATCAAGAGCACGCTTGATGGAGCTCCTATTGTCAAGCAGGAAATGCACATCCGCAAACAACGCCGAAACACCAAAAAGCTAAAGCGGTCAGGTGCCATTGACAAGCGTTCTTCTGCTACAGCCGCTGCCAGTGCTACCAGCGCAACCACACCGGCCGATCACAAGCAGACTTCAACTGCTACGATTGTTGTTGATACAACGACTAGCCCTGGCGCTGGTTACACATCGGGTTCAAAGCGGATCTCTAATTCCGAGAATGTGGATCTGATCGAACCCGACTTTTTGAGCGACGAAGATCTCGAGGCAGAGCGAGCGTTCCGAGCACTTCTCGACCTTGATGTGCCAGATCCTGTCATGGAAGACAAGATGGAGCGCGAGGCTAAGCGACTGGGTGTCCCACCAGCAACCGCAGAACGCAAGAACACCGTCTTTAGCTTCTTCAGTCGCCCCTCCACAAACCGTCAGACACCGACGCAAACCTCGCGCGGAATCGACGATATTGAAATGGACAGTGGCTCGGTCTTGGGTCGTAGCGGCACCGTTGTCACCCATGAGCCTGAGGATATCCGAAGCGACGTGCCTGAGATATCTGTATCGCGCGAAGTGACGGCCAAGGATCTATCTAGTCATTTGGCAGTGGATGGCCTTCCCGGTCGCAACAACACGCATCTGAGCCAGATGTCGTATGTTTCTGGCGGGTCTGCATCCGACCACGGATCAATCAACATGGACGACAACCATCTGGGTACCTCGCAGACCAAACAAGGTCGCCCTGTCCCTCGTCTAAGCCGTCGTAACAGCCTGCCTACTGAAGTTGGCTATGTCGCGCACGCATTCCGTAGTGTTCCCAGATGGATGCCTATCTCTGGAAAGCAGATGGCGTGGTTTATCATGCTGCTCACCACCACAGTCACGATCATGACTGCTGTGCTCAATATTCTGTATCCCCCAAGTGTTCCATCACCCGCTAGCACGTGAGCAAGCGGTACTGTCTCTGCTCCGCTTTCATCCTCACTTTTCTCGCTTGATTGGCTAGCACATTCAACCTGGCACCTTCCCCTCTACAGTCGATGCTACATTTGATACGATTCGATCACACCAACTCCTTGAATTAAAAAGTAAAAAAGGAAAAGTACCCGTACCAGCTTCAATTTCCCACAATCTGCTCCACATCGCAGTGATTTTCTTAATCCCTCGACAGGGCAACCAACTACGAACAGAGGAGGCAGAGACTGAGACTGAGAGAGAGAGAGATGGCATTAAAAGACAAATGATTTTGTTCAGACCATTTTGTGGAGACGCTCTGCAATTGCGAGTTGTGTCCGTGTCAAGTTTGCGAGATAGAGCACCATGAGGAGATCCTGAAGATGACTGTTGAAGACCTTTGAGAATTGTGCGGGTTCGATGCGAGGGATCATGGAAACTGTATCAAGAAGATATCTGCCGAGTGTGTTGTTCGGTGGTGTGCTGCCCTCAATGACTCGATCGACATAGGCGGTGATGGTTTCGAGCATCTCAGCAACACGATGCACCGAGAGTTCCAGTGTGTCCAGATCAGATGTGATGGGAGTCTGCAAATCGAGCGCATCGGTTGCTTTTGTGATGATATCGAGTCCTGTGCGATCAGTCTCGGTCGTCTTGTATGAGATTGGAATCTCAACAAAGAGCACGCCTGTGCGTTCAGATCCTGATACGCCAGCCGGAGCACTATCACCGACACATTGCGTGCAACAATCCAGCGCCAGCATCAAATAATAGCAAGCAGCGTCAGTTGCAAAGAATCTTGTATCACTCATACGAGTAGTATATCCAAAGACATCAAAGAATTCAATACTGACCTGGAGAACGTCTTGACAGGGAACGAGACGAGATCAGCATGCAGCGATGCGGGATCAACAAGAAGAACCAGAGGTGCACAAGCGCCAGTTTCGCCTGCAAAGATCTCTTGCAAAAATACAGAGTTGTCATCGAGATCGGTGCTAGTTGCGTACCAGCCAACAAGCACTTCCTTTGGATTCGCCCGCAGATGGAGGTTTCGCATGCGCTCAAAGTATGGGATATCGAGCACAAGCTGAATGCAGGAGAAACAACAGAATCAGCTTCACTTGGCTTCCTGCTTGGTTGTTTGAAGCTGCTGCATCAGGCTGATTGACCAGCAAGTACACCAAGCAAGCAATGCAACAGCCAGCCAAGTAGCGAACAAAAGCAGCGCGACGGCAAGAGGCCTGCCAATGGCGCTGGTTGCTGGCAATTGGTTGCACGGCAACAACTCCAGTCGAGTTTTCTTGGCCCACAAAAAACCCCTGCGAGCAACTCACCTTGTGATCAGCAGTCTGTGAGTAGTTGAGTGGGAAGGCGTTGACAGCATGGACAGTACTGGCGCCTGCAGCGTCTGTGGTGCGGTAGCCGAGCAGCGCTCCGAGGATACGCTCCTGGTGAGTCGTCTTGCGCCGCAGATAATGGTCTAGCACCGAGAGCATTACAAGCGGCGACACAGCGGCAGCAGCGGGTGTTGCAACAGCGCCTGTACTTGCACCAACGCTTGCGACGGCAGACGGCAGCGACAGCTGCAGGAACGAGGATGCATCGCAGCCAGCGAGCGGCACTGAGGCTTGTGCTGTCATGTGGAGCGAGGAACAAAGTCTTTTTTGTTGGTTTGGGACGAACGCAGTGAAACAAAATGTTGCTGGCACAACAGCAGCGAGATCGTGCTCGCTCAACTGCAACGACTGGCAACCCTGAATGGAGCGGTTGCTGTGCTGTTCTTTGAGGAATACGGGCGAATAGGATGAAATCGCATCACTCTGTGGTGACTATCGAGAACTTTTGGATCTGTTGGATGCGATGGAACGTCTATCCTGCTAGACGACTTACTGTCGACCAGATCCCTGATCGAGCCAGGTCTCACGGCTTTGCGAATCTCTGTGTCTCTTCCAACTTCAGTCCCGTGCAGACAATCCAAGATAAATGCAGCCGTAATGCAAACTACGTGCAGTAATGACCGTCAGCTTCGCCAGTTTCAAGACGGCGAGTTTGACTACAGGAACAAACCATGATAAAACAGTCCCAGGACTTGTTTGGTCAATGTGACGGAATGGCAGATCCTTCATTTCAAGGGATAAACGTAAAAGGGAGGAGGAGAACGGGATGATATTGAAGCTTAAAGGCTCAGATAATTCGGAGAATGAAGCGCAGCACAATTTACGCAGTGGTCACAGACTTTGCAAGGTTGCGCGGCGAGTCAGGGTTGATGCCACGAGCAACGGCAAGGTGATACGAAAGCAGCTGGAGTGGCACAATGTTGATGATTGGCTGCAGTGCATCCACGTTCTGTGGCACGCGCAGTGTGGGGAGACCGTCAAACTCGGACGGATCTGTCTCGGACGCAATGATCAAAGGCCGACCACCGCGCGCAGTCACTTGCTTGAGTGCATTATCGTTGTCCTGCAAGTCGCAACAAAGCCGTCAAGATATACTGTTAATAACAATGCAGGGATAGGACTGGCAGTAAATAGAAATCACAGCTACTCACAGCATAGTGACGATCCTTGGTCATTGCCAAGATGATTGGCATCGACGGCTCAATCAAGGCAAGAGGTCCGTGCTTGAGCTCGCCTGCAAGGATTCCCTCGGCATGGATATAAGTAACCTCCTTAATCTTGAGTGCACCCTCAAGGCAAGTTGCAGACTGATAGCCACGGCCGAGAAGAATCAGATTCTTTGCATCCTTGAGCAGAGCAACATGCTGCTTGATCTGCGGTTCAAGCGAAAGTGTCTTCTTGATGTCAGATGACAGTCGTGACAGGCCCTCAATGATCTCGGCGCGACGGTGGATTTTGGACATGTTGTCATCAGACAGCTGCAGCGCAATCATAGTGAGTGCAATGAACTGCGAAGTGTATGCCTTTGTCGAGGCAACAGAAATCTCGGGTCTGTAATAACCAAACCGAGTCAGTGTCAATCATGGGAAATCGCGTTCAAATGATTAGAAGCAAAAAAGCGTCGTACCCAGCATTGATGTGGACACCGCAGTGTGTCTCACGCGAAATGGTGCTGCCAACAGTGTTTGTGACACCCACGCACAGCGCACCGTGGTCTTTGCAATACTCAAGTGCAAGAAGTGTGTCCTTGGTCTCGCCAGACTGCGACACAAAGACGCACACGTCATCGCGGAAGATGGGCAGTTTCTCGTCAAGGAACGACGATGAAAGCTCGACAGAGATGGGCATCTCCGTCAGCTCAGCAAAGATGGCTTTGACAGCAACGCACGAATGGAAACTGGTGCCGCATGCAGAGAAGATGATGCGACGAGAGCGGCGGATGTTGGCCAGCTGCGAGCGAAGACCGCCAAGCACGACACGCTGGTCGTCAAAGTTGACTCGGCCACGCATCGTGTTGATCACAGACTCGGTCTGCTCAAAGATCTCCTTCTGCATGAAGTGTGCAAAGGATCCCTGCATACACAGCAGTAGTAGAAAGGGTGCGAGATAAATCGGTGTTTGTTAGTCAGAAACCAAATGCACCAAGGAATCAAACAGTTCAAATCAGACATATGGCTTGCCTTTTGGATCTGGGCGAGTTCTTGCTCGAGCGTCTGGATCGGACGAACGGAAGACATGTGGTCATCGCGGCGGAGACGGTGGATGTGGAGATCTGCCAATCGTAGAAACAATGTCAGAACCGATTTGCATTTCAGAGAGCATCGAGAGCTTTCGTCATAAAATCACCTCCTTCGCTGATATGAGCAATGTCGTCATCTTCAAGGTAGAGAACCTTCTTGGTGTGCTCAATAATGGCAGAAGCATCCGAGGCGAGGATATACTCGATCGGCACAACGACTCCATCATCGCCCAGGAATGCACGAGAGTGTGTTCTGCGGATCTTGGGCTGGTCAGGCAGCAATAGATTCTTTTCGTCATCTTGAATCATACAGTCAGTTGGCGAGCGCAGCAATCAGGAGAAACCAGCGGCTGATTGTAGTAGAAAGTCAAACCGAGACTTACTCGCATCTGGAACTTCGGTATCGACATCAACAAAGTCAACCTTGAGCTTCTTGGATGTCTTGACACCAATCAGCAGTGGCGAGCCACGACGAGCAGCAACAAGCTCATTTGGGAAATGGGTGCTCTTCAAGATGATCGCAAACGCGCCTTCCTAGAGATGCAACATGCAAGGAGAATGAGTTTATGCCAAGACGGATGCAATCGGCGCATCAGCAGGCAGCCCAAATCAAATCACAAACCAGCTCTTTGCAAACTGCCTTGACAAGAGCCGTGAAGGTCAGGGCAGAGCCCATCACACTCTTCTGCGTGTCATAGATATACTTGGCGAGCTTTGCGACAGCTTCGGTGTCGGTGTCGGACTCAAAGACAAAGCCAAACTTCTCGAGAACAGTGCGCAGCTCCTTGTAGTTGGTGATGATGCCATTGTGCACAATGGTGAACTCGCCCTTTGGATCTGAGCGATGCGGATGCGAGTTGCGCTCCGACGGCACGCCATGGGTAGCCCAGCGAGTGTGGGCCATACCAGCATGGGCAACAAAGATCTTTGAGGTGTCGAGCGACTTCTGCTCCTCGATCTTCTGACGGAGGGCAATGACCTTGCCGACTTGGCGGAAGATCATGACCTGGCAGTGCAGTAGAGCAGTGAAAGTACAGCATCCAGCATAGTTTGTTAGTGGCCGGTCAAAAGGGTTGCTGCCTTGTGACAGCATATTGAGCCCAGCAAAGAAACATGGCGCTGCACTCACATCGCCCTCATTGTCGCCATCAACGACAAGGCCTGTGACAAAGACGAGAAGCGCAGAAGAGCAGCAGAAGAGCAGCAGCAGTAGACGAGCAAGTGGGTAATGCAGGCCAAAGGTCAGTATCGTCATTGGCATTTGTACAAGCATCAGCATCGACCTCAGCATCAACATTGACATCAACATCAACATCGACATCGACAGCGCGGTGGCGGCTGCTGCACGAAAGTTGCCAGATCGTGCTTCAGCTTGCAAGCATCCACATCCACATCCACATCCACATCCGCCTTGCTATGCCATGTCATGCACGCTCAAGCCATGACATGTATGGTGTCGCAGTGCCAGGGTCCAGGCTGTTGCTAGCCTAGAGGCATGCACAGGGCAGCAGCGAGACAGAGTGTGCTGCGGCACAGTGTCTGAGTGCCATCCAAGCGGCAATATGCACTTCTATCCCATTAAAAGCAAGCACCACAGTCATCCATAAGAGGCCAAAGCACGAGCAACCAGGATACGCACCGGCCGAGTCGTAGCCACGGTACTCCAGGCGAGAGAGGCCGACCAGAAGGCTGTTGAGGATGAAGCTGCGGTCGCGCTCGACCAGGTAATTGACGTACGCAAAGATACCGCACATAAGCTGTGTGTTTGCTGTTCAAAGATGGAAAGTGAATGTGAGAGTCAGTTTCCCCATATTGAAATTCCACAGACACTCTCCGCCAATCCTGCCAACTGGCGGCCTGGATCGGTGAGCCATCGACAGGGGGGCGGGGACATAGAGACGATCCATCGCAAGGGCACGGAACTGCGAATCGACCAGAATGCTCACATCCGACTAGACTCGGCTTGCTTTGGCTGGGAGAGTGCTGGATGCAGTGGGACGACAGCGCGATCGCAGGATCCTTTTGAAGCAAACGCGGCGCTCTGCAGACACCACAGCCAAACGTGCACAGCCGTGCCATGTTTTGCGCGCTCTCACGCCGCTGACGGCGCACCCTCCGTTCCAAAAGACCCGCTGACCGAAACGAACCTTCCGAACTCATTCGTTCGTGGCTTCAACCAGCGCAGGTCGCTGCCTATATAGCTGTCATTCTTTATTCCCAAGAAAGCGTTTATTCTTACTCGCCAATATAGAAATAGGCAATAGCAACAATCAGATAGCAGAACAGAAGAAGGATGCCCTCAAGCCCTGCAGTTCGCGAAGCCCCATCGAGAAACGGTTTCCAGCAATATATACGTAATGAGTCATTGCGTTAGTATCCACGATCCAAACATCAAAACGGCCAGAGACCAAGTGGAAAGCATAGCCTTACAGTTGCTTTCGCCGTCAGTGACAATATGGCTGACCAACGTGACCGAGATGAATAGTACAACCGTGTCAAACATTGGGAAGTTGAGGGTCAATTGCATTCCCATGATCCAGCCGGCAATCACAAGGATGGGCGTGACTCCAAGAGCAATCTGCATCGACGAGCCGAGAGCAACACCCAGAGCAAGATCCATCTTGCCACGAACCGAGGCAAAGACAGACGTAACATGCTCAGCCGCGTTGCCAACAATAGGCAGGATAATCAGACCGATAAATGTACGCGAAATCTTGAGGGACTCAGAGATACCCTCAATCGAGTTGACGAGGTATTCGGCACAGAAGCCAATCAGGATGGTCGAGAACACAAGCACGCCAATAGCAACCGGCATTGTTAGCAACGACAGCTCCTCGTCTTCCTCCTCTTCTCCTTCAGCAGGCGGCGGAGGGGCATACTGTTGTTGTTGCAGAGGTAGCCGTGCAAGTCAGAAACGATATGCAGCGAAAGTGAGTAATGCAGGATATTCGGATGAATGCAAAGGCAAAGGAACTTGCATATTCCTTGTGCGTATGAAGCTGGAAGACCAAGAATGCGATATACGTAAAGAGCAGGATAATGCCGGTGGCGTGGCTGATATTGATCAAACGACTGTCCGAGTTTTTCAGCATCGTTGTTCCATTGCCAGGGTTGCTAAGACCCTGCGAGAGAGCAAACGCGGCAGGAATCAGGAATCCCATGATCGCAACAGCAAGGAGCGTGGCGGCAGCATTGGCTCCGCGGCTCGAGAACTTGAGCGTCTTGTGATACGATCCTCCAACAAGAAAGCACTTTGTAGTACAAGTAAGTTGTTTCGAATAAGCAGGATCGAGTAGCAGCGTTAGATAGGAGAGCATTGGCAGCAGCATACAACAGTGAGAGTTCATGATAAGCCAAAAAGCCTCACCAGACCAAGCACAAACAGCAGGTTCGACAAGAGAGAGCCCATGAGCGAGCTCTGGACAACATCAATCAGACCTTCGCGCAACGCCATCACACCGATAATCTGTCATTTGGTCAGTATCGTCATATATATCGGAACCATACACCAGCTCGAGCTTGTTGCTGCGCGATTCAGGGGATCAGGGCAGCGCGGCAGTGAGGCAGCAGATGTCATTGCCACACATGCGGAGGTGGCTGCCGATGTTCCTTCACAGCTGGATGTGGCATGTGGCGTCACGGCAATCGCAAAAAGAGCCAAGCACCTCGCAATCCCGCACACACACCCGCACACACAGGAGCGACCAGGTCCACCGCAACACACAGCAGCACACAGACAATGCATCGAAACGCACCAGTTCGACAGCATTGCCAAACGTGGCATTGATCAGAGCTCCAAACGCCTGGCCGACCTTCTTGGAAAGCTCGTCGGTGGCGAGGTCGAGCATCTTGGCCAGTGGGATAATAGCAATGAAGTTGAGAGCAAAGGTGGTACCCGCGCTCCAACCACCCACGCCAGCGACAATGCCAAGCGGCACGAACACAAGCAGCAGGTTGAAATAGAGGTTGAGCGTCGCGACGGTCTTGAGAGATGCCATGAGCGTCGGCTCTGCGTGATGATCGCCACCATTGTTGCTGCTGTGCTGGTGGACAGCACTACTTTGGCCACTTTCTTCGAGAGAGATTGCTGCTCCAGTCGACGCCGATGTGGCGCCTGGTTGAGAGTAGCTGCTGTTGGAACTTCCTCGGCCAGTGCCGGTAGGCGTATCAACGACGAGAAGAGCGTTCTGGCTGCTGCTTGGCAACACCTGTGACGGTTTGGTCATGATAATTGGAGAGAAAGTATGTTTGGTGTTTGGAAAAGAGAAGCGGATCGGCAGATTTCATTGGATCACAGAAGGAGAGCAGCGGCAGCAGCAACAATCGAGCCAGCAACGCCAGAAACAGCAAGCGATTCGGCACTGCCCTTGGCAGGAGTCGAGGTGGCGGTAGGGTTGGTGGCAGTTGCACCTGACGAGCCAGTAGCAGTA
>JH392953.1:56385-84957 GCA_000235945.1 Homolaphlyctis polyrhiza JEL 142
ATCGTCTGCAGGCAGCACGCACAGCGCAGCAACAATAGAAGCAGCCACAGTGGCAGCCGTGTCTGTTGCTGTGGCTGTGAAGGCAGCAAGCACGCAACAAGAGAGCGAGAGAGAGAGAGAGAGCGACTCACCCTTCTGCAGAATGGCGCCAGAAACGTTGGGGAGAGGAATAGGAGCATCGCTGTCCTCGCCGAGATCCTCAAGCATGTTCTTGATCAGCACGGACTGGCATGCGATCTCCTTTGGGACTGTGAACTCTTGTGCGTCGCTGCTGCTGAGCTTGACCATTGTGTGAGAGAGTGAGAGAGTTGGTTTGTGTTTGCGTGAATGAAGGAAAGAGCAGATCAAACGTTGCTCCCGCTTTTGGGTTTCCTTCTTCCTTCGCTCTCTCCTTCTCTCCTTCTCTCCTTCTCTCCTTCCTGCTGCCATCAATCGTCTCCCTCGCAGCCACAACAGCCACAACACATAGAATAAGAGAAATATTGTATTCTTGGTTCTCTCTCTCAGCAGCAGTCTCGAGTCCTTGCCGAAGCCAAACAGGATCGCAGGCTGTATTTCGAGTGCAACGAACCTGCTTGCTATCTTGCAGTGCCACTCCATGCAGCTTGTGATCAAGATCCAGCAACAGCCGCACCATCCCACGCACGATCAAGATGTGTGTGTTGGTGGTGGTCGGCGGAACACGGCCGGATGGGCAACACCCGTCTCGTCAATATACATGAGTGACACCTTGCGTTTCTGTTCGGCTTCAAGCTCGAGTGGGTTGAGAACACCATCGCCCCATGCCTCGGATAGATCAGACCAAGTGCGCTCGGCATAGACTCGCGCAGCATCCAGTTGCTCGTCATATCCATAGTGCCTTGCACGATTCTCGACAATATCAATCAGGGTAGGCAAGATGATTGCAAGTACACCCTCGACTTGGATGATGGACAATTCAAAACGTTGGTGTCAGTATTCAGCTTCCAAGAACAGTCGGCGCTACAGCATACGACTTACCCAGTCCAATCATGCCACGCAGAATGTAGATTGGACTCCATAAGATATCGCTTGCAAGCCATGATGCCGCATAGAGATACTGAGAAGCCGATGCAGATATAATGTTTGCTGTATCGGCTGCAGCAGTAGCAGTGGCACCAAGCTTCCATTGTCCATCGGAATAGGTTGCAAGACCTGCGTGTTCAACTGCTGCGGCAGCAGTATTTGTGACTGCGTCAGGTAGGTGCGCAGCAAGAGTATCGCCAAACGAGAGCAACGTTGACCATCCAGCGCTCCATCCCCAGTCGTCGACCGACGCATCGCCACCAAGCATCGAGGGGAAGATGAGACCATGACGCTTATCGGCCACCATTGATTTGCGCTTGTTGCGGCGGTCATTGCGGCGATCGTTGCCGCGGTTGAAGCCATGTGCACCAGCAGCGCTTCGTGCTGGCCATCCATCTAGGTTATCCCAGCCATTGCGCGAGCGTGCCAATGCAGCAGCCTCTGCGAGCTCCATTTCTGCGAGCTGCTGCGGTGTAGGCGTCTTTTCTATTGCTGCCAGTTGCTCAGGTGTGGGAGGCAGCTCGCTAAGATCTGGCAAGAACGAATTTCGGAGCATGGAAGAGTTGCGAGGACGGCTGCTGGTAAAGTGAGGCGCGGCAGGCAAATGAGGCTGGTCCTGCGAGACACGACGCTGAGCAACAAGCGAGCTAGATCTATTTGGTGGACGGAAAGCAGGCTTGCTGGATGTCGAAGCAGAAGTAGATGGTACATCAGACTCGGTGATAGTTTCAAGAGAATGAGCGCGCAGCTGAGCGGTGAGAGGATCAGTGTCAATAGCAGCAGGCTCTGGCGTCGGCTGCACAAAGAAAGCAACGGGTGGCGCACGCAGCGAGACACGCTGCGATGAGCGGCGCGATGCGGCTGTGGACATGCGACGAGCATTGATGGAGAGCGTGCGGGCAAGATGCTCGTCATCATCGGTTGATTCGAGCCAAGACAGCTGCGACTCGCGCTCGATCGGCGTCAGTGGCGATGCAGGTTCCTCGGCATCATCGGCATCTGCTGCGGCATCTGCTGCTGTATCCACTGCAGGCTCTGCAGGTTCTTCATCCACTTGGTATGCCTCGTGCTCTTCAGGCACAATCTGGTCGGCAGCTTCGACTGGCGCTTCTTGGAACTCGAGCATCGAAGCATCGCCGTCGACAGCCATGATGACAGGCAGCTTGCCGCCTGCCGCAGACGAGAACAGATCGTCTGGCGTTGAGTTGGTTGGCGGCGCAACCATCTCGACCTTGACACTTGCGCCACCGACAAGCGCCAGAACAGTGCCTGAATCATCAACCAGCACAAACGCATCGCGGATCTTTCGGCGAGTCTCGAAGCGAGTATACAGAGACAGCGCATCTTCAAACGATGCTACCAGGCTAGCAACCTCGGTGGCAGAAACATCTGTAAACTCGGGGCTGCTCGTGCACACAGATGTCAGCAACGATGGTAGTTGTGCACGAAAAGTGGTGCTGCCAATGTTGTGTTGTTGTGTCGTTGCGATGTGGCGCTGCAACGCCGCAGCACAACACAGCGACAGTATGGCCCACTTACTCTGGAAACTCGAATCGCAGGAACTCGCCGCCTGGGATAGGAAACTGGTAGATGTCCTTGTCAGGAATGCGTTGCGGCGAGCTGTTTGCAAGCAGCGGATGCGACACCTTGCCGTCGCCAATAACAAGGAACGCCTGTCGTTTGAGCCATGATTGAAGAGTTGGACATTGCTGCAGTCAGCGACAGTGAGGGTGGACAGCATAGAAAGCGGCAGCCACAGCAGCAGCAACAGCAACAAGCAACAAGCAACAAGCAACAAGCAACAGGCAGGCGAGCAGTAGATGCAGACTAACCACGTCGTAGACAGGAGAGTCCGAGTCCTTTCCAGGCAGCGTCACTCGCACAACCTGCAGCTCGCCATATGCTATTGATTCTCTTCCACTCTTCGTGACATGCTCGCAGCGCACTTTGGGCACGCGCAAGAGAACAAATGTGGTGGTGGAGGCGGCTGGCTGTGTGTGCTTTGGCAGCCGGCCTGTTGGCGAGCGAGGCGGTGTTGGCTGCTGAGGCTGTGACTGCAGCTGCCGTGATGGCTGGTGCTGCGATGGGGCTGTTGCTGCACGGCGGCTGCCGAAATTCCAAGCTGCGTTCATGAACACTGGAGGGCAAAGAGTCAAATGGCTTGTGTTGATGGTGCACTGGTGGACAGGTCAATCGGTGCACCGCTGCGCTGCTCGCTGGCCTGTGCAACCTGTCCATACCGACTCGGCTCAACTCGATTCGATTCGATTCGATTCCGCAGATGGGGGCCACGCACGGCCGACTGGCTGGGCAATTACAACGATAGTGGGATCGCGGCATATAGGGATCGCAGAGGGTCTCGGCGCATGGCACGTCGGGAGATGGTCCTGGATCAGCACAGGGCTGCAAGGCTTTGGTGATGAGTAGTAGCCAAGCTCCGCCTGCTTGGATCTGTGCGACACATGGCTGACCGACCAGCCGGCACAGCCGGAATGAAGGAGAGGGACAGAGCGTCGGATAGCGAGAGAGCGATAGGCAGCGGGCTCATGCAACTGGCAAGGCGGGGCAGTTGGTTAGTATATAATTTGATTGCATTGTGTCGTGCCGATCACTTTTTGGCATGGTTGTGGTTGACTGGCAGGCAGCGCGGCCGGGGATGGTTGGAGGGAGGGAGGGAACGAGGGAACGAGGGAACGAGGAAGGAATATGGGCAGATTGGTTTGCAGATTGGTGGATGTGGGTTTTGGCGTTCTTGCTATTGAGTTTGCGGGTTTGTTGCTGTTTCTGTTGATTCTTGACCACACGACAGCAACTGGCGCTTGTGCTGCGGCTGCGGCTTCTTCTCTTCCCTCACACGCCGCTCGCACTCACTCTGGCTCTGGCTCTGGCTATCCCTCTAATACCGGCGCTCTTCGATTCAGTTTCGCTCTCTCCGTATCCATCACCGCGCTGCTGCTGACAGTCCCGCTGCTCGTCCGGCTGTTCCCGCTCGCGCCTTCAACCGATTGTCGTTGTCGTTGTTGTCGCCGCCGCCTCTTTCCCTCCGCCGCCTCGTGGTGTGCACCAGCAACAAATCCCACCACGGCCAAACAGGACCTCCACAACAGCAGCAACCGCCAGCCACCACCACCAGCTTCAGCTTCAACCACAGCTACAGCTACAGCTACAGGCTTGAACTCAGAAGCACCTCCCACCCTGCAGTCCTAGCTTCCATTCCTCTCGCTCCTTCTTCTTCTCTGCCATAATGTCGTCGGACTGTATATCGCTTGCCAGCAGCACCGCTTGTCCACAGTGGCAGGGCTTGACGGTCAGTGCACAGGCGCTGCAGGCGAGCATCCCGCACGCATCAGTCGCTGGCACCAGCGACTTCGACACGCTCGTGCTGGACATGGCGGCACAGGGAGGCCCTGAGAATCTGCACTGCTCGTTCAGCGGTCCAGTTGGCGTCCCCTTCATGCAGGCCTTTGTGTGCAACATGCTCACCATCCCAGACTTTACTGGCCCCTGTATGGGTCCTCTGAACCCTCTCATTGCCGACGATGGCACAGATGGCTCATCCGCCTCTCAATCCTCCTCCCAGCCCCCATCCCAGATCCCAAAAATCGACTTCTCGAACCGCATCTTCCACGGCGTCGCTGTCTTGCTCGAGGCTGATCCCCAGAGCACAGACGCATCCTCCTCGTCAATCACAGCTGCCGATGATCCAACAAGCGATGATTCATCGCTGCCAACACCAACAACAACCAGCGATGGTACATCTGACACATCGCCGACAACCGTGCCCATTTCCCCAGACACACTCTCTAAAACAGCGACCCGCATGTGCAAGGCCCAGTGCGACTCGTTTGTGCAGCACTATGTCAAGGCTATCGCAAACGCTACTCTGTGTCCATCTGTATCCAACAGCGCCATTGTTACCCGCCGCATGAATAACTTGAGGACGTTTATGTCCATGTGCTCTGAGCCTGGCTTTGTCGGCAAAGATGCGGACTGTATCGCGCAGGAGCCAGGAGGCACCTCGTGTGGCTTTCAGTGGTCGTTTCAGCAGGCTCAGTACTGCGCGTCGACTCAAGGAGCGAGCTGTTGCAAGCTCATAAACATCGCCGCGAGGGGCAGCACGACTACAACTCTGACCTCCAGAGCCACAGCCACTGGATCAGCGACCGGATCAACAACCGTGAGCAGCTTCACAACAACAACTCAACGATTCCGTACGTCTATGACCATTTGCTTTGTTGTGTTCGCCATTGGTCATTATTCCTGGTGTCTGTTTACTGACCTTCAGCCTCGTCAACCTTTACAATCTCGGTGTCCCCTCGCTCTTTCCCTGTGCTCAATAGCTCCTTCAGATACAGGACAGCCTGCTGATCCAGGTCTACCCGGAGATCCAGGGCAGCCTGGCGATCCTGGCGATCCCGGTGATCCGGGCCCGCCACCAACAGGTGATCCAAACGCAACCGCTCGACCCAGCAGATCAACTCACTTTCCAACTTCATCTCGCACACCGAAACCACCGTTCAATCCTCTAGTGCCTGTCGAGACTGCCGATAGTTCCAGTGGAGGTCTCTGTAAAAACCAAAGCAACTGCGAAGGTCTCTTTGGTATCATCTTTGGCGGCATAGTTCTGGTCGCTCTCATTATTGCTGGCTGCGTGATATTTGTTGTGCGGCGGCGCATCCATGCTGGCATGATTGCATCGTCCACAGCTAATAGCAGCGCAGACTCGTTTACGACCGATCCGATGGCTGGCAGTGCAACCGGAATCTCTGGAAGCTCCTCGTTTATCGCAAGACTTTTGTGGCGTCAGTATGCTCCAGAAAAGCCACTTGCCAGCGACGGTCGAGATGGGCCACATCGCGAACGACACCAGAACATGGATGAACTGTCGCTGGTGATAAACGATGCTGCCGTGTTACCGACCACAGTACCAGTAGATCCCGAGTCGGGTCGTCATTTGGAGCAGTATGTCGAGCGAGCAGTTCTTGACCGAGGGTTCCTCATCAGTGCGCGGTGGGTCAGTGCGATGACCAAGGTTTCTAGTTTCGAGAGCTTCTCGCCATCCCTGCTTGAGCACCGCACAGGACGTGGCGATCATGATGATCTGGACGATGGACTCGACTCGCACAGCTTGACGTCGTCCCGCGACTCGTTCGAATCGCTGCGTCCAAGCGACGCTGCATCGAACCAAAGTCTATCGCGTCGCAGAGACTTTGTGCACCACACACGGCCCACTCTGACCATGACCCTGACTGGCGCTGCGCCTGCTGCAGAGAGGCCGCTCTCGACCTCGTTCCCGGCTGCTTTCCAACGGATCACAGGCACGGAGGCGGCGTTTACGGCTGCAGTCGAACGCCGCGCGTCCTTGATTCTCAGCTCAACACGCGGACCCATGAGTCTGGCAGTTCCTGCTCAGTCGCCAATAGCTGCTGCTGCATCGTCAAGTCAAACTGCACACCCATCTTCTCTCGCTGCTGTGATTGCGTCGTCGTCATTACCCAGCTCTAACCCACCACCGCCACAACTCAACTCGACCCGACCCATTGTTGACGAATCCGATGTAAACGATCTTGCCATTCGACTCTTGCCTACGGCTGCCGAACTTTTGCGCCAAGGCCAGACCATCTACCAATGCATAGAGCCTACTCCGCCAGAAAGCAAGCGATACATCCGATTGCGAGTTGGCGACCAGCTCACGGTTCTGGACACATATCCTGATGGAGATGTGTCTGGTGTCAATCTTGTTTCGGGCGAGCAGGGTCTCTTCCCAATGGGCTGCATCTCTGTCCTTCAATGGCCCATGGAGTCATTGTGATTTCTCTTCTCTCCCACTCTTCCTCGCTCGCTCACTTTGTGCATCACGGATATCATCCTTCTTCAGCCCTTCTCTTCTCTTCTCTCTCTCTCTCTCTTCCCAAGATTCAAGTTTCTTTCTTGTCTGCTCTTTTTTGCCTCGTTTCTCTCTCTAAAGCTAAATCTCTTTCCTCACTCAATCTCTGTCCATTTTGTCATCTCTGTTTTGTTTCTCCTTTTTGATTGGTGGAGTAGACCCACCTCTCGATCCATCCCATCCCATCCCATCCCATCTATCCCATCGCTTTTTCTATTTTTCAGGTTTCTCGATCCAACAACTATGGATCCTATGAAGCTTCAACCATTCCCCCTCTTTTATAAAAAAGCAACAGCCAAAAAATAAAACGACAACAACAGTTTTACAGTCGATAAAGCATATGCAGACAATATCACTACTGCGATAAACGAGACCAACCATGAAAGCGGGGCCGTGATTCAGATGTCGAGCCTTTCTCCCTCTCTCTCAGTCTTTCTGGCTCTGTCGTTTGAAGAGTTGAACAGAAAATACTCAGGAAACCAGTTGGCTGACTTCACAAGAAAAACATCAAAGTGGATATTCAACGAGACGTATCTGTTATACATTGATCAGATTACAGTTTACCAGCAAAGCGACGTCCAGTTTGAACAGCGTAAAGGGTGAGTGAAGGCGGCTGTATGTGACTGGATTAGTGAGCAAGTGAACTAGTAGGATCCATTAACTGGAATAGCAACCCAGGCGAACAAATCACAAGACAACCAACAATGCAGCAACAGGCCAAACAAGAAACCACTTCACAATGGAACAGACAGTTGCCACAGGAACTCCTTGTGTCGATTGAACAGCCTGATTCTTTTGATCCGCCATCCACAAAAGCCAGCCAACCATCCTCATCAATGCAAGATGTAAGTCGGCGTTGAACCAGCCGTCATTCTGCAAAGATGATTGCGTCCCTCTATAGAATGAGGATATACTTGGGAGATCCACCATCCATTCAAACTCTCATCTCGCTGAAGGCTCAACCATCCATATCTACATCGAATTCGACTTGATCTTTTTTTTTGGGGGGGGGGGGCTGTAATAATGATATCAGGTCGAAGAGCCCATCTCGTTTTCACAAATATGGACCTCAAAAGTTCTTGGAGCTATCCAGACAAGCGAGCAGTTGCAAGCAAGTTCCGACAAACTCGCATCCAAATACTTCACATTGGACACCGTTCAGCCATCCTCAGCCCCAAAACGCCAGACGAATGAGTATGATCGTGTGGCAGATGCACGTGTCATTGAAAAAGAGGTTCGTTGGCGTAAGAAGCATCTGACCAGAATGAGTCGTCGCGAGCGCAATGCCAGTGGTTTGTTCGATCTCGTTGAAGGAACAGTCAAGTTTAGTGATCTGCTCCCTCTGCATGTGCTGTGGACTGGTTACATTGTCGAACTGTTGGACGACTGTTTGCAAGGCGCCAAGCTTGCTGCCAAAGAAAAAACCAAGCTGGCTAAAACAGCTGCGGGCGATGTGGACGATGGCATGCGGATCGACGCGGAGATGGATGTGAACACGCATGCCTTTGATCGATACCATGCTGCAGAGCTAGACCATGCAAAGAAAGACACTGTGTTTGCTAGATTGGTCAAGGCAGACTACCATGGTGCTTTAATAACCGTTGTTCGATCAACTTGTCCTGGAGATATCGGCATTTCAGGCATTGTCGTCAAAGACACAGAAAACACATTCCAGCTCCTTACTCGCACCAATAAGATCAAGGGTATGTCTCATTGCCACCGTGCCAGTATCTTTCTGATCTCTCATGCATCGTTCGGTATCTGACTAGTCCTGCTCTGTATACTGCATTTGTTTGGATAGTGATTCCAAAGCAAAACCGTGTCTTTACCTTTGTTGTGGGTTCATCTCTGTTCACACTCTACGGAAGCCAGTTTTGTGTTCGTCCTGCCGACCGCATCAGCAAGAAATTCAAAGTCAAGGCAACAGTGGATTTCTGAGCTGTTGGTCCTCAGCAACAACAGCGCCAGCAAATACACTTCACCCGCACTATTGCCACCAGAATAAAAGGATACGTCAGGATATGAGTATAAACAGCTTTATGTTTTAGCTTGCGGCTTTCCTGATCCATCTGCCCTTTCGAAGAGAAAATCAAGCAACTTGGACAAACTAGAAACAATCATTCATTTCATGGAGCCGTGATGCTCGAAGCGACTCGCAGTTACTGTCCAGAGTTTACGACTGTGGTGCACTAGCAACGACATCACGAGCACCATTACCATTGCCATTGCCAATACCACTACCGCTGGCATTACCATTACGATTGGCATTGTCCTGTTTAGGTTTGTTCGATCGCCGTCGTCTAGGGCTGCCAGCACGCTTGGGAGGCTTTTCTTGACGACGTCTCGGTTCAAAGAGGCGATCGATGGCGTCTGCAGAACCCTTGTCAAGAATCTCAACAAATCTGCGAAACTCTTGTTGAAGAAGATTGAGTTGATGTCGTGCGCCAAAGGTGCAGTTGCGGTCGAGCTCAAAGGGATCCTCGACATGCAAAGATCTGGGGCTATTTCGCTTGCTTTGTTGTGGGATGACATCAACCATATTGCCGTTCTTGACCGTGATGCGCACATTGTCGCGATAGGTGTGCTCATAGCCAAAGTATCGCGCAAAGCCGTAGAGCAATGACACTATCCCCTTTTCAGACTCCCAGATGGCTTGCGGAGAGGCAGATAATGCCTTTGCGGTCGCAAGATAGCTTGCCAGCGCTGGACTGTTGAGGTTCTTCTCATAGCTGACATCCACTTGGCGCATTTGAATCCCTTTGCGATTGCTACGCTGCAGGGGTTCAGGAACCTCGACAACGACACGATTGATGGGATCTGCTATCGCCTGGAGAGAGGGTATCACGCCAGCGCGTTGAAGGTATGCAATCACCATAAGCGAGTAGGCATATGACGAGACCGTTCCTAAAGCAGGGCGACAAAGGCGATTCGAGTCAATACCACTCTGCCACTCAATTCAAGCAGATACACACACATATATATGTTTATACATATTCATACCTCCAGTAGCCGGATTGTTGATATCGCGTGCCTTTGCCCACATCTTGACAATCATAATCATCGGTTTCACACGTGGATCAATCAGCGTATATGTTTTGAGCAATCCCGAGTTGAAGACGCCAAGGAAATGCCCAACGTTGATGTCGGCATGGAGTTTGAACTCAGGATCATAGAACTTGCATATAGGAACGCGCGCGTGTGCTATAGGCTGAATGTCCTTCATACCAGCAGATTGAAATGTTCTTGCAAGATTATGCACCTTGCGAACACGATGAGTCGATAGCGAGCCATCAGTTACTTCGATACACATGTCAACATCGGCCGAGTTGGTGCCAAGATTATTGGTGGACGAGCCAAACATGTATACATTGCAGTTTCTATAGTCTCGGTCGATCAAGCTCTGCACTTTCTTTAAAAACGGCGCTCGGTTGGGCTGCTGTTGTGTTTTCATAACATCCTGAGCCAATATGCAAAGCAGAGTCAGATTACACGGACTTTTGGATTTTGGTATCACGGCATGATTCATATGTATTCGCTACTTACGGTGTAGAACTTGGACATGCGTTTGGCGAGCTGTTGAATGGAAACCGGATCAAGTGCCTTTGGAGGATTCGAGGCGGTTTCACCTTGTTGAATCGAACCGAGGTCATCGGACTCAGACTCGTCTTCTTGACTCTGATAATCCTCGTCCTCGTCCTCATCATCTTCATCATCATCATCATCGTCATCGTCATCGTCCTCGCTGTTTTCTTCGCTCTTTTTAAGACGCAGTTTCTCGAGAGACTCAAAGTGGTCAAGAGCAATCTGCAACAACTTTGCGGCGATAACAATGTCCTGATCCGTCTGCGCGGTTTCAGATGAGTCCGGTTCAACAAGTGAGAGGGTTGAGTCACCAAAGCGCATTGGTTCGCGCTTGATCATCATGACAGATCCATTGATGACAACACGAGGACGATCAAAGTATTCGAAAAACTGAAACTTCTTCTTTGCATACGGCAGCGGGACGCCATCACCCAATCCTGCTGCGAGTGCCTTGTATAGATCATTGAACTCAGTTCCAAGCGTCGACGAGAGACTGGTTCGGTTTTCGGCAAAATAGAGGCAGAGCGCAATGATCTGCATTGCAGCGCGCATTTCATCTATTCGAGTTTGGCTCGGGTTGCGAACGCCTTGGTTTCCAGATGCTGCTGCTGTTGGATTGGTGTGCGTGGCGGTTGCTGTTTCTGGACTGACTGTTTTCGTGATGGAGCTGGTTGCTGTATCGGCAGAAGCCGCAGGCAATGAGGGTGTTTGAGGAGAAGTCTGCGAGGGAGATATCTTCATCTTGGCAAGTCCATCGGTAATTTGATCCCTCTCGTCAACGGGCTCTGATTGTCGAACTGGTGATCGCACACGGGGTTTGGAAGCTAGTACCGCAATTGCTTTGTTTCGAGCAATGATTTGAGCTTGAACACTAGGGTCAAGCAGCTTTGGAGAGAATTCGCGCGCAGCAGCTTCCAACTTAGGCTCGACTGGATCAAACACGATTTTCTTTGAGATGCCAATCAGATAAGGAGTAATGACGGCAACGTACGGGAAGATTTCGTTGGTGCACTTCTGCTGCGAAAGTAGCGCTATGCCTTCAGAAAGATTATCAATGTACATGACACAAAAGTAGGCAAGGCCGTTGGCAGTAAGGACAGGGAACGCACGAGATCCAAAGAAACGAGCAAGCGACTTGGACGGTATAACCTTCTTGATTAAGGCGGCTTTCTCGTCTGGAGTCAGTGGTGTACCCGTGAGAGTCTGCTCGTCTGAAAGACAGAATTCATAGAGCGATCGGACATGGCGGGCTAGATAGGACAGGCGCAGCACACGGGACGGTGCATTGAATAGACAGGCGGAACAGAGAGCAATCAGTTCGACAACAAGTTGCTGTGAACGAGTAGTAGTTTCCGAGTCATGGCTCTCGGTTGCACGCTGTGGATGAGAGCCATTTGAAGTTGCAGATGTCTGAGAACCCAGCGACATTGCGCGAGGCTTTGTCTGAGCAGAGACTACGGCTGCGTCTGGATGTAGATCTTTGAGTTGAACTGGATCGGAAACTGGAGCTGGATCTGAAACTGGAACGGGAGTGGGAACTGGATTGCGCAATGAGGCCGACATGCGCGAAGCGAGTGATGACAGATTCGTGTCGATCAGCACTTCGGGTTCGGACAGAGTCTCTGAATTAGCTTGAGCGGAGTATGCAGTCGACGGGACAGGCAGCAGCATCCACGCATTGACCCTGCGACCACGCTTGGCGTTCAGCGGCGGGATCTGAGCAGCATTTGATTGCGACGATGGATCTGTGGATTCCGTAGATTCAGCCGAGTCGGCGTGGCTCCAGTGATGGCGATGGTTGCTGTTCTGATCGTTCTGGTTGCTCTGGTTCTGCTGCTGTGTCGAAGCAACAACGAGGCGCCAGCGAGAACCGTCCGCCGCCACCCGCACGAGCCGCGGTCCACTGCCCAGCAGCTGCGGTACACCGCCCACACGCCGCTGCTGCTCGCACATGCGTTGCGCTGCTTCCGCCGAGGCCGTTGTTGCTGTTGCTGTTGCTGTTGCTGCTGTCGCAGTTGATGTTGCGGTCATGCCGGATCTGGTTCCCGATGAGCGGGACTCCAGCACAGCAGCCACAAGCAGCTGCATGGCTGCATCGAGTGCCTGTGGCACCATGGGTGCATTGCCTGAATTGACCCACAGCACAGCCATGGCGGCCTGCCGCAGCAACTTGCGATTGTCTTCGTTGTAGTTGTTGCCCGCCATTTCTCTCTTACTTTCTCAGTCGATCGATCGATCGGTAACGATTTGGTTCAAGTTGAGTGTTTTGTTGCTGTGCAACATCGCAAGGCTCTTGGCTCAACAACTGCCGTCCATGACACTGATCTGTGCATGCTCATTAACCACTGATCCCCCAAAAATACAAAATCACTCTCATATAGCTACGCAATACATTCGTTTTGTGTTTTTTTAAATAATAACAATGATGATGACGATGATAATAACAACAACAGTAAAATACTAGCCAAAGTACATGCAAATCAAACTCTTTTGGCAGATCAAGCTCTGCTCGATCTGCATCGACCAAATGCACTGAGCGACAAGTCCCGCTGCTTCAACAGCGCACAGATCTTTCGCCATTTCGCATAGTGTTCCCACGCCGTAAAAGGATCTCTTGCATTCGTATTCACCAAACAAAGACCCGCAACGTCTGCCTTTGCATGACAGTACACATCTCCGATTTCATGGAATGATACCTGCACTTCTTCGCTCAGACGATCGCGTGCACACATGAGATCAATAGCCTGCCGCTGTAGTTTGTGTTCCATGTTGAATGGGTCTGAATCATTTGCCCGCGTTTCTAGCTGCCAGAACCAGCTCGATCGCGTGGCATCAATGACATCGTTGTATGATAGCTGTTTGACTCCTGGTGGTCGATGGTTTAAGCCAAGGTCTCGCGTGTTGCGGATTTCGATTGCAGTTATAATGCGCGATTTGACTTTGAAAAGCATCTTGGCTAGCGATAGACTCGCAGACTGCTCATCTGCATCTGTAGCGTCATTGAGTGCATGCACAGCTTGTTGGAATTAGCAAAAAACAGCCACAGGACTGGCATCGTTGGGTAAGGGCTTATGGTTTGACAGAAAAACTTACGAGTTGAATGACAACTTTTGATCAGCTTTTGGAGAGTGAAGTAGGTGTTGGCAAGATTTGCCAGTTCAGCATCAGATCGAGTCCAGTTTGGCGAGGGTCTCGGTAGTGTTGCCCATTCTTGCATCCGAAACTCATTCACAAGCGTATCGGACCAGCCATAAGCTATGGTCCCGTCATTTCGAATCCAGGATATCTGTCGAATGGTCGGCTGTCTCAGAAACTCATCAAAGGCATTCTGTGCTTTGACAAGAGCCTTTTGGGCGACTAAAAACCGCGTTTTAAGAGATCTGATCAAGAGCCGACTTTTTTCGTTGTTAAGGAAGAGCAGCTGATCTTCGATGATGCTGCGACGGCGGTTTGAAGGCATGCCAGATATTGACTTGTGGAGCTGCGCGAGTTGTGACCAGATTGGCTTTACATTGGCGCTGTCGGAAATCCCTGTTCGCATCATATGACTGGGGTTCCAGTATCGCAGACATTTGAGCCCGTGTCCGTAAATATGCTCGCTTTGGATGCCAAAGCTGATTCGGCCAAGCTGTTCAGCAGTGAGCTGACCACCAGCATTCGATTGCAGCAATGCCGAATGCTCCGACAAAGACGTGCTGTCAACTGAACCAAACTGTTGCTGTAGCGTTCGTCAGCATCAGAGCATCAAGAAACGGTTCCCATCATACAATCATTGTCAAACTTACGTCAAAATGGTGTCGATATCTGCATGCTATCTCATGAAGCACGAGAAGCGTCTCTGATGAGGTGTTTGGGTGTGCAATTGTTCGTGGCAGTATATGGTGCTTGAGGAGATAGTCCGCATATGCAAATCTGTCTCCACCAAGCATCTCGGCTGCTGCGATGACTGTTCCGTGTCGAACACATGTCACACCAATAATACCCCGAATCTGGACCGATGCATTCTGTTTGAGTGTTTCATCCAGGCTATCAAGAGTCCTGCATCCTAGTTCATCACTGACAACAGACTGTCGAGCACGGTCAGAAGCATTCTATTGGCATTGAGATAGATACGTTAGCCGATTTCATAGTGCTGCTTCAATAACAACGGGTTTTAGAGATGCCAAGGTTGTTGCAGAGTATGCTTTACTCACGTGAGAGAAATTCTCAAGATAGCATCGGACACGATCACTATCACACAAAATACTGCCAAGTTCACCGATATTCGTGTCGTCTGGCCGACTGGATTGTTTGAGAGACTCGATATAGTATCCGCCATCAATGCTGACAGCGCGCAGTCCGTTCTTTCCAGGCTATGCCAAAAGCAAAAAGCCAGAGAAAACAGCACAGAGTCAATCAACAACATCGATCCACTTGAATTGAGCATGACAGCGACTCCGTGTATCAAGGCATAGACTTACGCGTGGACATGCAGGACAAGAAGCGATCACAAGCTTTGCGTTTAGAGGATCAATCTCCGAGCCATCATGTGTGCGAATATCACTTGGCAGAAAGTCTCGATTTCACGCATCATCTCACGATATTCCATCGAAGCACGCTCAAAACTCTTTCGGATCGTAACAACCTCGACCTTGTTTCCTTGCAAGCCTAATGATATTATTTAGCAACCCAAAGCATGCAGACAGGAATGAGAGTAGGAATTTGGTATAGTCAGATGCTGTGCCACCTCTGTCGCAAGTTGGAGTTGAGCCTTTCCCATATTGAATAGATTCATGGTGGCGAGTTTGAGTGGCTTACTACAAATTGTGTCGAGAAACGTCTCGGTGTCAACTGTGCTGACACGGCTAATTGTACGATATTGAGCAAGGAGCGAGAATGAGAATGCTATGAGTCGTCCACTGAGTGCGCCGGGGAAATAGTCGAGAGCAATCAGGGTCTGATCGATCATGCAATGATCCATCTCGTCATTAAAGGATGGGCAGAGATGGCGCTGCTCAGTTGGTTCAATCTTTCGACCAAAGCAGTTGTTACACAAATAGAAATCAACGTTTCTTGAAACTTGAATGATAGACCGGTTTGTAAAAGTTGGTTAGGGTTTGCCATGTCAATATACTGCTTGTTCTGGATGTGTGCTAGTGAGAGAATGTATGATTCAATAAAGCCTTACCAACAATATCAACGAGAAGTACACAGATTGAAGGGTTGGTTGGACGATCATTGAGGCATTGGCAGCTAGCACTGAACCGCTCATTACTATCGACTGCTTCGAAATCGCGGAGTGCCGCTTCTGCCGTGACATCAGTCCATTTTGACGGATCGTCTGGAATCTTGAACTGGCGCATGCGATAGTCACGCAAGTGGCGATTCGGAACAGGCACCAAACCCAGCATTGGATGGAATTCAAGAATCTCGTGCGTGAGCGACAGATTGTTGTGTCGCCGTTTGCTGCAGGTTGGACACAGCAGCACACGCGGGCCACACGTCCTGCAAACACCAGCGGCGACAGCTGTTTTGCAAACCATGCATTTCAAAGGAGCTTCAGAGTTCGGGGGTGTGTCAAGGCTCATTCGCGCGCGACGAAATGCTGCGCGAATTGCCCCACGTCGCTCGGTAAAGATGCGATCGTTCGATTCATATTTGTGTCTGCGGTTCTTTGATATATAGCTGTCTTCCTTGATCGTGCGAAACCCATGCCGATCAGCTGCGTTGACTAGACGAGGAAACTCATCGCACATGGCAGGTGTCATGGTTTGCCATTCCATTCGCTGATCGGCAAACGTTGAGGGAAGAGCGAAACGCGATAACATATTTGTATCGTCATCGCTATCGTAGTCCTCATAGCCATCAAGTGCATTGCTAGCAGGTTGTGAATCGCCAATTGGAAGCGGCTCGTGTCGCTTGTCCTCGATCTCAACAATCTCTGGTTTTACTTGAGTTGCGGGAGATGAATGCGGTAGGAAGACTTGTGGCTGCATTGAAATCCCAGGAAATGATGATGGAAAACTTCCCGGGATGATTCCGCCGATCAGGCCTGCCAGTTGGTTTGGAGCACCGTTGAAGTTAGCAGTACTACCAAGCGGCGTCGGACAAGGCTCGGATTCACCAGATATACTGGACAAGCCAAGTATGATGGGTGCAATAAATTGACTCGATACAGCATTACCAGCAGCAGCAGCAGCAGTGGGTATTCGTTTTTGATCAAACGGTCCATACCCTTGCAATCCAGACTTTTTACAAATTCAAGGTGCGAGATGGAACATATGGGATATCATAGAGGCTCGTCAGCCTGCAAGGCAATAGAGCAGGGGTTTGACACTAGCAAAACAGAACTGGGCCTACCTGGTCCATAGACCACAGCGCTTCTGGCTGATCAGCAGCACATCCAGAGAATCCACTTGATGATGTTCTTTGTATCTTTAATGGCCGCTCGGTACCAAGACTCAGCTGTAGAAGGTACCAAAAGCATCAGAACCAGTCAGTGATCCCAACACCGTCATTCACACCCAATGTGTAGGTCGATCCAGGAATACGTACAGGCTGCAAATGAGTATGCGCATGTGGCTGCGATGTCGTTGATGTAGTACCGCGTGGATTGGTGGGAGTATCGACGTGGTATGTCTGGCTCGAAGGGCCAGCGCTTGCCTGACACGACCCTGGCTGCATCGCGTTTCTGTTGTCCGAGGGAAACTTTTTTTCTGAACGAAAAGATCTCTAACAGCCAAATCTTCCACGCCTTTCAAGCTTATCAGGACTTGTCATCGCTGGTCAACCTGACGAACCAACCCAAGAAGCTGGTTCACTCGGACATTGTTTTGTCCGTTAATAGTGCCTTGTATGCTCAAGCAGACTGGCTGATGATGGATCCTGTTCATCCAAGATGCAAACACTGGATGCAGTGTGAATGTTGTGCCGCTCTTTCGCCTGGGGGTAAGCACTGCTGCCACGCTGCCATGCTCCCACGCTACCATTCGAGTCGGTACAGCCAAACTACAGCCACTATAGCGCCAGGGTGGGGATATGCTTATCCTGTCTGGTGGCTTTCAATATCCCGTCGTTCACACAGATCCAGCGAACAACGATGACAATGACGATGACGATGATGGTCAAGATTGAAATGGACGATTTTGAAGTTGCGAGATATCACAAAGCAACAATCGCCTGCACAGACTCTCACCGTGTTTGCATGAGCGGCATCCAACCCAACCCAGGACTCGGCGCCATTGCCGACTGCTCTGTTGTTATCAGTGCGTTCCCCAGCCTGCTCGGCGACCAGGGCCTCAGCTGCTGCGGCTCAGCGGGCATCGTCTGTACGGGCGACCGCATCTCGAGTCTGTGAGTGTCTGCGCCGTTGTGCACCGCACCGCAGCGCAACAGAACCGTTTCTCGCCACCGCAAACTCGGCAGCCTCCACAGACTGTCCGCCAACTGTCCGCTGACACTCTGCTGCTGGGGCTCCAACCGCAACACACACCTGCAGCAACTTTGCCGGTCGCCATCTTGACGGACAGATCCCATCGCTGTTATCCAACCTTCATGCTCTGACACGGCTGTAGGTTCAACCCGCCATGAGTTTGCTGTTGGGTTGCTGGGATGTCGTTTGCTGGCCAACTCGCTGACGGGCTGTCATTGTGATGTGTTGCCTGTGCACTCTTGGCCGGCTCTCGTCCATTCCACTGCGTTTATGCTGTGATAATGCGGCCAGGTCGCTGCAAAACAACCAGCTGCATGGCTCAATCCCATCTGCCTTGAGCTCACTCAAGAACTTGGTCTCTCTGTAAGTCGCCCATTGCCGCCGCCTCAACAGACAGTCCGCTATGCCAAGGCAACCCGCATCTCTGAAATTGTTCTGTGGTGTTGTGACTCGGATCCCGACCTGAATGACGGCCTCGCCTCACTGACTCACATACTGACCCGCAACCGTCCAACTCTCTCGACTCGACTCGCATTGCTCTGTTCTGCTCTGTTCTGCTCTGCTGTACTGTGCATTGATTCGTATCAAGCGATGTATCCAACAACAGTCTCTCTGGTCCCATTCCATTCGCCATTGGCGAGATGGGCCTCACCGAGTTGTAAGTCTCTCTCTCTTAACGCGTTTTTAAGTCTGGCAAGCGGAGCATCTCCCAGTGCTTCCGATCAGTCCATGCATCCATGCGACTGAGCAGCGCCGTCCCAGCGCATTGCCTGTTGCTCTCAGTGGTCTGACTGACTGACTGACTGATTGACGACGACGATGATGCTCGCACTGTCCTTGTGCTGCGCAGTCTGTTCAAGGGAAATCCTGATCTCCAGGGCTCTCTCCCAACTGGATTTTCCAAACTTGGGTCCTGCGACGGCACAGCTACGGGTATCTGCTCAACACAGTCGTCCCTATCCTCGCTTTGTCGGATACCCCAGTGTGAGTGTATATCTCTCTCTCCGCTCTCCCTGTCACCCACTACTTGTGCACGTCTGCTTGCTGACACTATTCCGCGCTGCTCAAGGCCCGAAGCCCGATGGCTCGCCAAATGTTGCGCCACCGCCTGAATCGTCGCCATCCAGCACAACGCCAGTCGTGATCGTTGCAGCATTTGTTGGTGGCATAGCCGCACTGATGGCGGTCGCATTCAACTTTATCCTCATGCGCCGTCGACAGCGACGCCATTCGGACAGCGGGCAATGCGACACCGACGATGACATGCATCCAGCTAGACGATCGCCGATTCCAGGCATTATTGTCGTGCCATCCACCATCATCTATCCCGATATCTCATCATCAGTATCTATGTCGGAGCTGCCACTCGACAGAGTCTCGTCGGTCGATTCCGACCACTATGGTCAAACCGGCAACCCTTATGATGAATATGCCCTGCAGCCGCATCTCATCAATGCGGCAGATAGCGAATCAGAATATAGCGATGTGCGCACGCTGCGTAGCTATGATCGCGCCGTACGATCTGCTTCAAGAGCAACTGTCACACAGGCATACACTGCTGATCCCATGCCGTGTGGCAATGTCGATACTGTGCCTGATCTCTCTCTGGCAAATACATCTGGTCTGTCGGATATGCCGCTTCTCAGACCCATTCAACGTTCCGATACACCGTCATCCTACAGCAACCACGTATAAACAGACACTTTTCTTGCTATTCCCCATTCATTCATTCATTCATTCATTCATTCATTACTTTCTTTCTTTTTGTGGTCTTGGATCATCTTACTGGTCTATCCTACCCCTCCCCTCTCCTTCAGCTTCTTTGTTTGGTTTTGGTTTGGACAATAGTCATACCACTTGGGGTCTTTCGATTCCTGATCACGAGCAAATCGATGAGAAGCTCCTTCATCCTCCACTCCCCATTCCCTATTCCTAACTACTCGTCACACACACACACACACACATATATAGGCACACCTCTTTTGGAGATCCCAATGAATAGTTTTCTTGTCTTGTCTTGCTGTTACTGCTGCTGATGTTGTTGTTATATCTTGCATTCTTGGAATCACAGATGCGAATCTGCGCGCATCTGTTTGTCTGCCTCTCCGCTTTATTCTGATGTCGTCCCATTCCCTGTCCCCTTTGTTTGCAAACTCTATCAACCAAGTATCAGGGGATCAGACCCATTGACTTTTGTTATTTAACGTCCCCCCCCAAACAACCGCACCAAAAACCAAACAAGCAGGCCAAACAAAAGTAAAGTTGAAAGCAAGCTTTAGGAAAGCGAGACAAAGAAGAGCAGGCAGGCTGAGCAAAAACGGTTGGAAGGAAATGCGAGAGACTGGGAAAAAGAAAGGATAGACAAGAAAAGAGGAAGAGACAGAGACTTGAGCCAGAAGGCACGCAATGCAATCAATCTGTCTCGATTTGATTCAAGTGGTTGGCAATGCTCAAAAAGAACTTGCTGGTCATGCTCGCTTCAAAGTCAACTTCTTCTTTGAGGAAACCAGGCAAGCTATCAAGAGATCCAACAAGTTGCGCTGCTGTTATGTTGGGTGGGAGTTCGGTGCCGACCGGGTAGCAGTAGCGCGGAGTGTAGCAGCAGGAATGATGCGATCCATCTGCAGGCATTAAAAGTGTAAAATGTAATGCTTTTCAAGACAAGCGACAGCAAATAGGTCAGTTTGTACAGATCAGCAAAAGAGAGTAGCGTGCCGTTAGCTGAAAGCGACACGCGGCATACCAAGTTCTGAGTTCTTCAGCTCGCATTTGAACGCGTTGAAAGACTGCTCATGCTGCGACTCAGTGCCTTCCTCGGCCACACGCATCACACGCTCGACCGACTGAATCGAGAGTGATGTCAGTGAGTTGTAAAGGGCATTCGTCAACTCAAGCGATGCGCGTTGCTCATTCAGAAGCTTGCATGTAGCCTCGTTGCGAGCCTTTTCAGATGCCAGACTTGATTCAAGTTCCTGATGCCGCAATTTTGTGTCGCTGACTGTGTAGTAAGTAGCAAGGATTGTCAATGATCTGTGTTTGACAAGATACTAACAAAGCTATACGCAGAGCTCACCGGCTTTTTCCAAATCCACAGCTTTCGCCTCTAGACTGGCGCATGTCTCGCGCCAGCCAGCCATGTCTTGCTCATAGATGCTTTTATCAATCTTTTCAATGACCGGCTCCGGCTCCGGTTCTGGCTCTGGTTCTGGTTGAGGTTTAGCAGCAACAGAGTCAGATGCGCCAGCTTGAGCAAGAAGTGCAAGCAGCTCTGTGTTTTTGTCAGACAGGGCTTTAGCCTCCTCTGTCAGGCGTTGGTTATCGGCAGTCAGGTGGCTGTTGAGTTCTTGGAGAGCTATAGCAGTCAATTGTAGTTTGATGAGTTATAAGAATACTGCTGGTTCATGAGCAAATGTTCATCTAATATGGCGAATCGATCCACAAACCAGTATATCGCTTTTCAGCCGCAGCCTTGTATTTATCGAATTGTTTGTTCGCTTCGACAATACCAGTGCTCTTGAGTTCATCGTACTGCCGCTGCAATGCAGTCAGTTCGGTCTTCAGCTGCAAGGTGGCGCAGGAGCATTGCAAGTCAGCTCATGTAAGACTGTTAGATAAGACAAAGCACCATCGGTAGAACACTATATGCAAGGCAACCTTTTTCAATTCCAATGAGCTTGTATCAGAGGGTGGTTGTGGTGCTGTGTTTGTTGAGACTGATGTAAAAGCGCGTTGCTGTGGTCTGGAAGCCTTTGACAGCATCGCACTAAGCGTGCTATCTCTATTGTCGAGTGCATGCTGTTGTTTCAGTGACTTGAGAGTGCCTTCTTTAGGTTGCTTTGGTTCGAGTGGCTGCCTCGTCTCGGTTACAACTGGTGCATCTATGGGCTGAACAGATGGTTTCGCTGCCATGACGGCCAGAGCAGGCGATACAAGCGGAGCAGGCTCATTGGTCTTTGGTTTGCGAGTCTTTGGCTCTATAGCAGTTGCACTAGCTGGTCTTTCATCAGCATCCTCATCCTCAATACGCTGTCGCTTGACTGCAGTCTTCTTGTTGCGCTTTCGAGGCGCCTTTTGTTTGAGCAAGTCGTCATCTGAGGCATCTTCGGTGTCATTGCCGCTGCCGGCTGCATCAATCTGCTTCTTTCCAGTGGCTACAAACACAGGTATTGGGAAAGGCAGTGGCAAGTGTGTCAGTGCATTGGTTGGATTGGCTACTTACAATGCCGGCCAGATCAAGATGTCCGGACAGCGAGCATCTGCCGAGTTTCAGCGAGATCCAACCTTTTGTCGCCAGCGACTTGTTCTTGGCAGGACGAAGCGAGTGGATATCGTGGTCGCTGGAAGTGTCCATATCTGGCTCGCTCTGTTCGCCGGGAGTGATGGCAGCGCGTAGACCAGTGGATGAATTGTGCGGGTTGTTTTCCTTGCTGCGCGGACGACCATTGGCTGTTGCTGTTGCTGTTGTTGCTGCTGTTGCTGCTGTTGTTGTTATCGCTGTTCTCCAAGGCGAAGTTGAAGCTGCGGCTGCCATCTGCTTTGTTGTGACTGGCGCGCTGGTCAGAGCCGAGATGGAGTTGGGCTTTGGCCTGTGTTTGTGGTGTGCATGCGTCTGGACCCGAGCAATCCACGACCCACGGAATGGCAGCGACCAAGCGCAGTATTGATGCAATGGTCGAGAGACAGAGCGGGAGACAGCGCGGGAGACAGCGCGGGAGACAGGCGGGTCAGTTAAGTCGTGGAGGAAGAGGAGACAGCAGAGACAGCAGAGACAGCGCACCGGCAAAGGCGAGCGAGTTGATGAGACCGATGAAGCTGAGGGAGACGCAGCTGTGGCACGCTGTTGCTGCTGCTGGTGCTGCTGGTTGTTGTTGCTGTTGTTGCTGTGCTTCTTGTTGCTTCGCATGTGGCTCGAATGCTGCGTGCTGCGTGCTGCTGTCGCTGCTGTCTTGTCCCTGCACTCAGATCTGCAGTTTTGATCTTCCTGAGTACGCGCACTTTCACTTGTTGCTGTTGCCAATCTAATCGCTCGGTCAAAGCGTGTTATTGTCGGTGCTGCTGCCACTCTCGGTCTGATGCTTGGTCCCAAGCTCTGCTGCAACAGACGCTCGACTGCGCATAATCACCACCATGCGAGCAACACGAAGACAGCACAGCAGCAACAACGCAGTCGCACATCCAGATCCAAACCACAGTTGTCCCCTCTTCATCTTCATCATCATCTGCGTTATTGCCACTGGATCAGGTTGATCGCGGGCACAAGCATCTGGGAATGCTCTCTGAATACTGTGCTTGCTGAGCCACACTCAATGCATCGACTCGCTCTTCATCTCGCTCCTCCGATTCATCTCATTTTCGTTGGGTGCCAAGCTTTGCGCAGTCCATCACACTGCCACAGCAGCAGCAGCAGCAGGAGCAGCAGCAGCATGTGAGTGCGCGGCTGTGTGGGGCTGTGGCAGTGGTAGTACGCGGCTGTGCACAACTGCGATCGTTCGCACGAGCCACACTGTCATTAAAAGCGCCGCTGCAGAGGCCTCAAATAAGCTTTCCTTACGAGTCAGAGACCCCATCCTCGGGAACCGCACAGGTATTTGGCCACGATCGCAACAAGACCTTCCCTTGTCTGTCTAGTTTAGCCACAACCGCACAGCATCCTTTAGTAACCGCCAGTGTGCCTTAGGCTTCGATCACTACACTTTCCGTAATGTCTGCTGTGGTTGAAGAATCGACATCAAAGCCCATTTGTGGACAGCCGACAAAGACAAATAGCCCATGTCAAAGATCTCCTCTTCAGGGAAAGTCGCACTGCAAGGACCACGGACCAAACGAACCCACAGAAACGGCTGCCACAAAAGTCATCTATAACCCTCTCGCCGAACCTTTAGCACCTCAACCAAAGCATATGCAGTTCAAGGTCTCGCTCAAGGTGTTTTTCCAAATACTCAAGGTCTGTACATGCCATATCTTCCTCTCCCTTCTGAAAAGCCGATCTGAGAGCATAACATCAGCTGATATCCAATCCAACGATGGCTTACGCATGAGCAGAACCCAGGCCAGCTGTTCTGCTCTAAAATCGATGACAATCCACGAGCTACAGAGTTGCAGCTCGACGCCCTCATCGCAAACATCGAGAACCCCAAGCAGCAGAAGGAGGCCCGCAAAATCAAACAACGCGGCCCATCCATCAACGACGGCTTTGGTCAAGTCTATGTCTTTACAAAGGAAAGGCATCCAGATCTTGTCAAGATTGGCAGAACGGCCCGAAATACGCGCAAGAGGGTTGCTGAACAATCAAGCTATGACGATGTCGCCACCATCATCTACGACACATTTGTGACTCGCAATAAGCTGGCTGAGAATCTAATCCATAAGCTCTTACAGCATATCAACCCAAAGGTGCCCGGCACTCGTCGCAATACGCGCGAGAGAGAATGGTTCAAGACAGTCGACTTTTTGAAGGATATCTTGCCAGTTATTGTTGTTGTTGTTGCATATGTGAATGAGAAATACCCTGAACCTTAACAAAATGAAGAGATAGCCCTATTCCTTTGACCAACAAACCCATGTGTTGACGGCAGGTGATCGATCACACAACAAATTCACCGATTATCAGCCAGTACTGATGGTTTAGGAGAGACAAACAAATCAGAGCTATCGCTATCACTTTGCTAGTGTTCTACCAATATGGAAGTCATTCATCGCGTTTGCAGCCAATTGAGTGTGGATTGTTGCATCCACGTACTTATTGTGCAGCTTGTGCGTTACTGGTTTGCCAATGATGAGCGATGCGGTCGGTGTGACCGTGACGTCATCTATCACACCTACCCGCAAATCTTGCTCAATAGCACAGATCTAACTCTATTCTCATTCAAACGATACAGATTAAAACGAGAAACTACGGATACTGCCAACAGAAACCTGCAGCCAAAACAATGTCCTATAACTCAACAGAACCACTGATTCCCGTCAGATATCTTGCAAGACCCGAGTTTTCGTTTGGCTTGATCTGCAGCATGTTGGTTTGTGTCGCGAACCTTGCAGTGGCAGTTCGCCTGACACTGCTGACCATCAAACAAAAAACCAACGCGTTCGGTATTCGAGGGCTTTTGATAACTCTTAATCTGCTTGCGGCGATTCTGCAGATTCTTAACAGCGTCAACGCATATACTCTGGGATATACGGCGCTGACGGTGTCGATCACTGCTGCTTTTTGGGCAGCGTATCTGTGTTTTCCTGGAGCTTTGCTGCTCCAACTTGAGGTCCGACGAGCGTTTTTGATGATCCTGGATGCAAGTAGCAACCAGAATCCCAGGTGGATTGATGCGAGCCCGCCTCGCACACGCGTTGTGATCGTCGCATTGCACATTTTCCTGCAATGGCCCGCGTATCTGAGTGGTATAACTCCACTTTCTGAAGGACTTGGTATTGTAAGCTCCCTCGCCTATTGACCCATGTTTCTTCAAATCCTGCGTGATCACTGCGACTGACGAGACTGCGGTGTGGCTGACTCCTTTTAAAGTGGTATGTGCTCGGAACTGCCATCCAGTCACTTATAGTGTGCGGTGTTAGTACGGTGCAGGCATTCGTGATCATTTCGCGTTTGCTCAAGATGACGCAAGAGCGCACCAATCTCGACATGCGACGCAAACATCGTATGATCATGGCGTGGTCGGCGATTACCGTCGTGATGGAGCTTCTTGGATTCTTTGTGTTTATCGCTGGTCGATCCTTGGTACAAATCGGGTCGCCTTCCTACGGACTGTGTCTGCAGTTTTCCGTCATCAATCTATCGTTTGAGGTATTGAGCGAGTCGATGGTAATGGAAACCATGGCATCGCTAGTGTCGGCAATGCAAACATCTCGACTCAAAGGCGCCTCGACCGTATCATCGAGCGCAAGTAATGCAACAGCATTTGTACCATCGTCAAAGAACTCGATACGTGTCCCTAACAAACCTATTCAGCAAACTACTGAGATGAGCAATCCTGAAAAGAGCACCTAATGAACAGATATCACGAGTCAGAATTCTCAAAACTCTAAAAGCCATACAGAATTTCCCATTGTCCGACTTCTCATCAGCTGCACCGAATACGGTTTTTGCAGTCACACACACAGAGAAAGAAGAATGTCTGAAGATGTATACGGATACATTCCGACCGAGATGCTGGCGAAACCAGAGTTTGCTGCCAGCCTGGTGTTCAGCATTGCAATCGGTGTCACGAATCTCATATTAGCATCGCGTATGCTTGTCACCACACTCAAGCAATCGTCGTCGCTCGTCAGTATAAAGGGATATCTGATCACACTAAATATCTTGGCAGTGTCGCTCGTGATCGTGTTAAATTCGGCGTACTATTTGGACGATAGTCATACAAGAACCAGAGCAGTTTTAAAAGCGATTGTGAATTGTCAGATATTCTTGTGCATGCTAGGGCTTTGGCTGCTGCAGTTTGAAATCCAGCACGCGTTTCTAGTCGTCCTTGTCACTGAGAATGTCGATCGATTTGAGTGGTTATATGGTGAACCAAGCAGAACACGTGCTTGGATTGTGGCTCTTCATACTGTCTTGTGCTGGCCAGCGTACATCGTCCCAGACTATGCGACTCTGCCTAATTTCATAAAGATGGTAAGCGTATGAATCGAAGGGATTATGGCTATGATCACAGAATACAAGCCTTACACCGCATGGCTTTTGTGTCCCAATTCGATTCACAGTGGTATTTTGTCGGCACTATATTTCAGATTGTTCTGATTGCGGTCATCAACAGCGCTCAGACCGCTGTAATTATATCCCGTTTGCTTAAAATGACGGCAGCGCGCACAGACCTGAATACCAAGCACAAGCATCGCATGATTATCGGATGGTCAGCACTCACCGTCATGGTCGAATTCATTGGTCTCTATAGCTTCATCAGTTTGGCGAGCTTCAAATCTTCGCTCGATCCTTGGCGTGAACTAGTGATCCAGATCTCGTCCACGACGCTTGTATTCGAGGTCGTAAGTCAGACGGTTGTGATGGAAACGATCTCTTCACTCATCACTGCAATGAATACAGTGCGGCGTGACTCTAGAGTGTCTCGAACATCGTATAGCAAAACCTTGCAGGATGAAAAGCGCAGTGACACCGCAAAAGGCGCCATTGTCAGCCAAAGCATTGGTATGATTGCATCGAGCGAATAAATACCCATTCAGACATCACAGTAGATCCTTGCAAAGTTGTCAATTTCGAGGAAACAAACTGAAAACGAGGGTCTAAGATGACGTCAGCATTAATCCACATAGCCGAGTCGCGAAATCCATAAAAACCACATCTTACCAACTCTATATCTTGGCTCGTCAACCATATCAGCAAAATAAGCAGTCTGACACATCCACTCGAATCCCACTAAACGCGTCCAGTTTGTCGATTACTGATGTCCAATATCACGTTTAGCAACTCTACACTATCGACAATCATCACGCCAGACCAATTCAGTCAGCCAATCTATTCGCTAGGACTGGCCATCAGCACGCTTGTTGGTGCAAGCAATCTAGTTATCGCATATCGACTCATTCGCCAATATATCGAGACAAAGAGTCGCATATTTAGCATCAGGACGCTTCTGATTGCTCTGAATCTGATCTGCGTGTTAGCCCTGCTCATTTGCGATTTGGCATCCTATACGCCAGTCGACGTCGATACCTATTGGAACTACCAAATGATTCTCAATTGGCTCACGAATCTGGCTTTCTTGGGTCTGATGCTGCTGCAGTTTGAAATCCAGATTACGTTTTTGAGTGTCTTGTTCTCGGATCAGTATGATTGGCTGGTCTGGATTTACGGATCGCCTGTTAGAACCAGACTGTTTATTGTCGCATTTCATATTGTGTTGTGTTGGACTGGATATATACCGCCAGAATCAGAGCTTAATATGTCTGATTTTATCAATATGGTAAGGTATCTAGTAGTGTGTGGTATAGAGGATGTCGATTGATGGATAGGCTTTTAATCTGATCAACGCCATCTGTTTTTATGATGTGAATAGTGGAGCTACATTGGCATTGCGATCCAAGTGGGTACGATAGCGATCACAAGTGGTGTGCAGGCATATGTGATTGTAGCGCGTCTGATGAGGATGACATCCGAGCGGACCAACGTAACTACACAAACCAAGCATCGTCTGATCATTGCCTGGTCACTCCTAACAGTAGCAGTCGAAATCCTTGGCGGATTCGTATTCTTCGTCGTCTCAAATCAGCCCAACAGCACACAGCTATTCCTAGTATTTGAACAACTGTCGCTGTCTGCAATGGCGTTTGAAGTCATGAGTGAAACAATAGTCATGCAAATCATGGCATCTCTGGTCAAAAGGATGAGCACAACCCGTCGCCATTCTGAAAATGATAGCACTGTGGCGTCCAGCAACCACAAATTAGTAGCACAGAATAGACCCGTCAAGCTAAAGGAGATCCAGCTCAGTGCTGAAATCGCAACGAATACAGCTTAAATATATGATATGGCATTTACCTATGAGGGATGTTGATGATGTTCTGGTTGTACTGGCATTGAATAGGATTGACTTTACAAAAGTAAATCTGCTATAATTACAGCAGTATGGAGAGAATCCATTCTCTTTCATCTCACCATCACTTGTTGCTTCCATATCTCATT
>JH392954.1:0-14207 GCA_000235945.1 Homolaphlyctis polyrhiza JEL 142
CAATGCGTTAGTAAGCTCAGCCGTGTTTTCACAGACATAAACGGCTGATATCATCTTACTCTCGACATCGGCGATAGTCTGCTGCAGAATAGCTTGTTGCTGTGATAGGAAACAGAGCATTAGTGGTCGTAATCAACAGTTCAGAAGCAAAGCGAGTCCAAGATTGCACATACCAGCTTAGGATCAAGAAGATCGGCCTTGATCTTCTCAATCACATGCGAAACGAGACGCTTCTGCTCCTGCTCGCGAACATTGGCCTCGTGGCGGACCCAGCTATCAAGGACAGTCTTGATTTCGGAGTTGAAGGCAACCTTCTGCTTGAGCTCATAAGCCTGGGCCTCGAGTGTGGCAATATCCTATAATCACGCATTAGCCCTGCTAATCTCTATGGATCGCAGCAGTCGAGTCAGTATTCTATACCTTGGACATCTCGTAGAGACCCTGGGTGACTTCGACGGCATCCGAGAGCTTGCCAATGTGGGCCATGCGCTCCTTCACAACGGACTTGTGATCTTCACGGGCCTGCGTCAGGACCTTGGTAATGGCCTGTCGAGTGGTCGATGCATCAGTCAGTGTCAGCAGTGCACCATATTGGAAAGCATAACATGTGGGAAGCAAGAGTCAGGCTGCGTGCTATTATGTACCTGCTTTCTGCCCTCAAGATAGGCTGCAGCGCCTTCCTTGCCGCCACTGTACCAAACGTAGTAGGCACCGAAGAGCGCAAGCATCTCGAAAAACTCGGCATCGATCACATAGATCTCTTTGGAGATAAGATACGCGGCGATAGAGGCGGTGACCAGAACTGAGCTCGATTTAGCAGCGAGAGAGTCACCGGGGAACATGCTGATGATAGATCCAGCAACAGCCTTGGGGTCAGAGTTGGCCTCTGTGATTTCTGATTGGTCAGCACCCTGTTCATTGCCATTCGCTTGTATTAAACGGCATCAATGGTAGCTTACCAGTGCTCTGCATGCGCATCTGGACATTCTTAAGGGCAACAAGGCTGTTGTTCGTCGCATGTTTGGATATATTCGTATCGTATCGCATCATATCGAGCCGAATCTGTTAGTATGGCTGTTTTGCCGGTACTCTTCTCTGGATCAGCCAACGAGCGGTAAAGCAGTCGCACCTTGAAGCCTTGTGAGAAGCAGCGAGCTGGCGAGCAATAACGGGCTTGAGGCCTGATATGTTCGATTGAATTATTTAGAAGCGTTAGTATATTGTTTGGCGTTGATGTTGAGGCTCGAAGCCCAGCTTTCTCCAACTGTTGATGAAGGAGCACTTGACACATACCAGAGAAAGCCTTGGAGGACAGAAGTCGTGAGGCCATGATAAACTGCTGGCAACAGGAACCAAGTCGATATATTGGTAACATCGTGCAGGCCAATCGAGGTTCGGTTGGGTTTGGACATTGAGACGGACAAGGCGCCATGGGCATGTGGTGGTGGGTGTGCCGAACAGACATGGGAATGTTAGCGGTCAGATGATGACCAAAGTGACGAAGATCAGTTGGCAGCTGGTTGGCATGACTAGCAAGCGCCGAGGCAGGCTGAGAGACACGGGCCACTTAAAGCGTAGAAGCTACTGAGGGTCAGTAGCTGTTGCCTATGGAGCCGGCAGAGGTCTGAGACATCTGCCCGTCTACGTGTGTGCTGCTAGCCATTTCTTCAACTGCTTCTGCTCCTGCTTCTGCTTCTGCTTCTGCGAAACTTGCGTTTTGACTGTTGTGATGCAAACCTTTCCCTTCATAAAATCGATCAACGGATTTTCCACCAACAACATTGACATCCACATTCCTCGACCATCCGTGAGTCGCAATGTCCAGAGCGTCCAAAATCACGCTGGGTGTATCCTCACTGTTTGCGGTAGTATCGATACTCGGCGTGCATTATATGCAGGAGCTCGATCTTAAGGTGAATTAATACATTCACTGCCGTCTTGACGTTTTGTGAACAGTCGGCCAGTCAGCCAGTCAGACAGCACTCGCTTGGTTGATCGGATGCCACTACCGTTTATAAAGCCATTGATAAAGCACCAAGCAGCCAGGTTCGATCGAAATGTATTATGCTGCTGTCTGACTCCTCTACTTTCATTTGCTAAACCTTCAGACTCGTCGGGTTGGTGTTGTACGAGACGATGCAAGACGAAGTGCTAAGCGCATCGAAAACGAGCTTGAAGCGAAGCGGCAAGAGGAGCTTCGCAAGATGTTGGAGAGTGATCAGACAGTCTCGGGCAAGTCATTCCAAGAAAGCGTTGGCAGTTCGGAAAAGGGGTAAATAGTAACGATAACATCTGAAAGCAGCAATGAACTACTCGAAACCATATTGTCGAGACCACTGTCAGAACATTCATTGCTGGCAACTATCTGCAAACTGTATCATCATTATCATTGCACTCCATCAGCGAGAGAGCTATTCAACTTGATCAACATAGATCTGGGTGTGCTCATGTTCAACATCTGCTGCTATAGACTGTCATCCAACAGCAATAGACATTGCAGATCTACACTCGATGTTATTTATCAGCCAGCATCACAGTTACAATCCACCTCAATCACATAGATGACACCACGCACACTATGGATGCCACCACCACACAAATCAATGCTATGCGTTGGTTGGTTGGTTGGTTGGCATCTTTTCAAATCTGATGGTATTGTTGTTTGTGGGACAGTAACTCCCAACCAACAACCCTCAGTGCACACCACCATGCAATCCAGTGCAATCCTATGCAATGCAAGATTGTTGCATTCGCAGATCTGTTGGCTACTGCTGGTGCTACTGCTGGTTGATGCGACACACAATGGCAGTCGATATGAGCAAGCAGAACGATGGCAGTATCTTGTCACAGCGAATGAGAGAAAGGTGAAACCCAGACTAAGCAAGGCTATCAGAATTAGATTGGACTGTTGACGCAAGCAAAGTAGAGATCAGACAGGATACAGACAGGATGCAGCGAGGCAGCAAGCAACTACTGTGTAACTTGAATCTGTACACACTTGACTGTTGTTGCCGGCTATATTATCGAGATGGCTCTATGCCCAATATACTCATGTGCCAACTTCTGGATATATGCAAGTGAGGCTACAATGCTAATCACGAGCTATGTTTGTGTATGGCATCGTTTGCGACAAGTGCTAGCTTCTTTTTGCCGACCAAGGCACCCTAGATAAAGACCAGATGGCATTTGAGTAGCGCGTTCCCAGGATCAAATGCCAGACTCCGCTCGTATCCACCAGTTGACTGTTTAATCACTTTGCAGCTTGATTACAACTGCCTACTAAAGAGCGCAATGGAGCATTGGGATGTCGACCAAGTAATTGAATGGATGGTTTCGTTGAACCTTGGGATGGATGAGTTTGCGGATACATTTCGGGGTAGGTTGTGCGTTGGCATCTGCTGGCCAAAGTCTCTTCAGTTTGAACGAGTGAGAGACACTGACTGCCACGTTGATGCCGTGCCGCACTAGTGCATGGAATATCGGGAAGAGTTCTTGCGCGTGCTAACCATAGTATGCTCAAGGAGCTCAACGTACTCGCCGTCGGACAGCGCATCACCTTTCTCAGAGAGATATACGCCAGCAAGGTCCGAATGGGCATTCCTTTCCAGGACGGAGATTTCGTTCCCGAGAGTAAGTCCCGCGCCTTGCCACCCATTTCCCGCGATGAAAATACTGACACTTGCAACACTGGCCTCTCAAGGTTACAGGCGGGCGATGGTGAGAGCATGAGCTTTGATGACCTTTGGCAGTTCGAGCAACAGTGTTTCTGATCGTTAATTGCAAGATATGCGATATTCGCGAAAGCGAAGATCATCTTCTGTCGTTACTTAGCTCCCAGGGTTAGTAAATCTACTAATCAGAAGTATCTTAAAGCTGGAGTTAGCACTCTGACCTTGGAATCTCTTTCAAATGGCTCAGCCTCTACGATCGAGTCGTTACAAAAGAGCGTTCAGGAGCTCTCGGGTGACCTGCAACGACTCCGAGAAGAGCTGGAACCCTTGAAAAAACGACAGCAGCAGCAGCAGCAAAATCAGGGGCGGCTGCTTGAGCAAAAGGAGACAGGACTGGCACCGCTTGGCTTAGCAAATACAAGCTTAGTAAGATCCACCATTCTATGGCAAGTCTGTAGCGTGCTATATCACACAGGCTTGCATTAACACTTGAATACATTTCGATTTGATTCCCGTAAGACGGACCTCACTGCTGGAGCAGATTCGCCAGGACAGTCGGACTATGGTGCCATCCGAATCTTTGGTGATCGTCTGCCTAATCGCGAGAACGAGCTTTTCAAAGGCCTGCGGATATATATATCAGACAACTGCGCCACTACGATTGAAAATATCCTCAAAAAGTACAAAGTGGTAGATGATGCTGCCAATTACGCACTGGTAGTGCGAAGCAAAACAACATGTAGGTGAATGCATGCAGCAGATCGAGTGATGACAGAGCCTTTTTTTTACTGACCAATACTCAGCCGAGCGTCTTGTGGGTGCAACAGAATATCCATTAGTTATTGCTCGACATTTAAAGGAACTTGATGGCAGCATCGCCGAATTCTGTATAATTCCACGCCTTGAGATATCAAAATACACAGACGGACGTGAGTTTATTTAGTTTTTCTGGTCACTTGTATTCATGCTCTGCTGATCTAGTTATTTGCTTATTCAACATTGTGGCATCTCCCAGACTCGAGTTCCAGTATTGCATCGTCATCGGCAATAGGCTCACCCCAAGTCTCTTCAACGAATGCAAAAGCTCGACCAAAGGTAGGCTGTGCACGTTTATCGAGCAGTGCCTCCACCACCTCCGAATTCTGAATCTACTGCTACTGTTAGTCGATGATGCATCAGTTTTTTGGGGATACGCAGCGGCAAGGTAGAAGTGGCGCCGTTCTGGAACCAATCCTGACCTCTGACGCGTCTCGAACAAACCAAGATCAAACGGATTCGACCTCAGGTAGTCAGTCCGGACTCGAGCTTCGATCTGCATTCTCAAGTAACTCGGCACTATCGAAGCTTGCGTCGCTTCTCGAGACCATTAGTCCATTCTCCAGAAGCTCATCGCAAGTCTTTGGTGAGTCAACAGCGTTCTTGATATCTCCAATCACGCAAGGAGCACCCAACACTGGGGAGAACTCAGTAACTCCAGGGGGATCTGCATTGGCAGCCGCTGATTCGGTGAGTACCCGAGTGTCTATCCCTGAACAAACCGCTACAGTCTCGACAAATGTATCCGCTACAACAGCAGCACAAGACATGAGTGCACCATTTGCTGCTTCTGCTTCTGCTACTGCTTCCGCGTCACAACTCAACCATCTTGGCCACCTGCTGCGCGAATCGGATATAGCACTCGCTGAACTTCAAGCGCATATAACTCGCGGGCAGCAGTCAAATGGCATCAAAGTGGAAAGACTTTCATCCATTCGCACCATGATTCGCACTCTGGGCAACAAACTTGGTGTGTCTGGAGACCACGTGATTTCACCGCCTGTGCATACCAGCGTCGTTCAGATCCTTCGGGTGCTTGCAGATAATATCAAAATGCGGCTAATGGAGTTGCAAGAGCACAATGCTGCAGTCGGTCGTGGCGATGCAGGTGTCTCAAGTGCAAGTATCGACGCTGAACGAGATGATATTGTCCGAGAGTCCATTGAAATGACATATGCCGCGCTTAGCAAGGTCGTCAGCATGCTACTCGAGGACGCACGCAGCCTTGGAATGCAGCGTGCCAAACAAGGTTCATTCGAAGGGGCTCCAGCTTTAACAAGTGGTGTTGATCAAGTAAATAGTATCAAGGACCAGTCTGAAAGTAAACAGCCTCTTACACCGAGATTGGTACTGCCATCACGGAGAGCCCAGCCATCTAGTGGCAGCGATGGATCCATCCCAAGATCAGAAACTATTCTACCGTTTGAGACTGTGATCAAGCGTCGCGATGAACTCGACCAGAAGCACCTCGAGCAATACCTGTCAAATGATGACTGCATCAAGTATCTCGGCCATAGCAAAGCAGCTCTTGCAACGATGCCGCCGTGGCAGCTTGAGCATGTGAAGAGGCGTGCCAACTTGCTGAAATGAAGATATGCCCATGCTCGTACTCGGTGGCTCGTATTGCGAAAGTCCACAATCGACCAGCCACAATCGCTGTCGACGATCAATCCATTTTGGTATTTGGGAGTTTCCTCTGAGTGGGAAACAGCATTCGTATCAATATCAGCACAAGCGCTCCGATGGAAGGAGACGGCGCGCAGCCGCTTCGCCAGCAGCAGCAGCCACAGCAGCAGTCTCAATCTCAGCAGCAGCCAGCCGAGCTTTCTGGAATAGCCGACAACGAGCGGGTCTTGGAAGAAAGCCCGAACCGCAGATACGCAAAGGTGTGTTGGTGTGCGAGCAGCTTGGCCGAATGATGAACGCTGGACGCCGGATGCCGCACCTTGTGCGCTGCACGCTAAATGCTGCACGCTGCACGCTGCACGCCGCACGCCGCTATCGACAACCCCCAAGTCCATGCAGGCTTGACCCGGCCTCGGCAGGCACCCACAGCAGCGCACATGCCAGTGCCAACACACACCGCTCCACCGGCACCATGACTGCCGTCTAAACCTGTGCTAGTGGCAAGACTAACACCTGCCCTGTTGGCGTTGCAACCACCCGTAACAGCTGAATCAGATTCTTGGCAAGGGCGCTTACAAGGTTGTCTTCAAGGCCATTGACCGAGAAGAAGGCTACGAAGTCGCTTGGAACACATGCCAGGTACGCAGCGACCACATGTCTGCATTAATACGAGCTTCAACATGGATATATGAAAGTCGCACTCCCTGCCAAGATCCCAGCGGTGTCTGGCGACACGGGCATAGGGGATAAGAATGGGAGCTCGAGCAATACTTACCGCCACTTTGCCTCTTTGTGACTTGCTTATTCACCCCGAATGCAATGCCACCCACCAACGGATAATGGGATGTGTCGCCACTGCTTATCTGCAAACCCCAATCGTATTTGCGTCGCCAGTCGACCAAGGCTGATTTCATCGGGCTTGCTCACGAAATCGAGATTCTTAAACGAGTGCGGCATCCCAATATCATCCAGTTCCACGACTGCTGGTTCCAGAACTCTGAGTTTGTCTTCATAACAGAACTGATGACGTCTGGCACGCTTCGCGAGTAAGACTGCTTTGCAACTACAATATGCTTGCATCTATTGACCGCTCTCGACAGCTCCACAGCGTTCATGTCCTCTGCTGTGCTCATCACGTTTGATTCTGTATCATAATGTATCTATGCCTTTGTAGGTACATTCGCAAACTGCAGTCCCCAAATCTCAAAATAGTCAAACGCTGGTCACGCCAGATTCTCAAAGGACTGTCATACTTGCATTCCCATGACCCGCCAATCATCCACCGTGATATCAAGGCAGGTTGCTTACGTAACTGTCGCTACTGTTGCATAGATGGATGTTTGTTTGTCAAGTATACTGAGTAATCGCAATGCAGTGCGACAATATCTTCATCAACGGTGCTCATGGCGAAGTTAAGATTGGCGATATGGGTACTGCAAAGATGAAGCTTGGCAAGAAATACACGCTGATTGGAACCCCAGAGTTCATGGCGCCGGTATGGTAGTTTGTCGATTGTAATAGTGTCTGCAGTTTCTGTCCAGTTGACCCAGACGCCTTCTGCATTGTGATCACGCAGGAGATGTACGAGGACAAAGGATATAGCGAGAAAGTCGACATATACGCCTTTGGGATGGCGCTTCTCGAGATGGTAAACGCCATAGCATGCATTGTTTAACAGCGTGCTGGATATGGCTCTCTGATAGCTTTTTTGTGTGGCAGGTTACCGGCGAATATCCATATAGCGAGTGCAAGCATGCTGCACAAATCTACAAGAAAGTCATTCAGGTTGCGTTCGTTTACTCACAAGGCGCAGTAATCTAGGCTCGTAACAGTGGCTTGCTTCTCTGCTTCTCTAACGATACTACATACAATATGGAATATAGGGTATCAAGCCTGAGTGTCTTGCGCTCGTCACAGATCCAGAAGTTAGAAGTTTGATCATCAACTGTATTGGCGACGAAAACGAGCGCTTGACCGCACAACAGATTGTCGACCATCCCTTTTTTGCAGTTGAACCCGAAGTTGTGCTCTTGTCAGACAAAAAGCCACAACTGACACTTCAGGTTGTGTTTCGAGGCATGGATCGGCTCTCTGTCAAATTTGACTTCAATGGTAATGATCCGCGAGCGCATATGTTCGCCATTAGAGACATTCTAGAATACAATAACCAACTAACACTTTATTGTTTTGTTTTGTCTGCATGCGTTTGATCCTTAGTGGATACCGACACTGCCGAAGCTGTTGTCACTGAGATGGTAAGAGCTTACTGTGTGTTGCCGTGTAATGTAATAGTGTAAACTCATGAGTGTATGGCCCAGATCCACGAGAGTGTATTGCCACAGCAGTTCCAACACCTGATTACAGGCGAGATCAACCGGATTTTGCGCGAACTGAGCCGACCAGCAGCAACGGACGACAAACTAAAAGAAGAGTCGCGGCAAGGATGGACGAGTCTGCCGCGGCCAGCAGCATCTGTCGAACAGAAGACTGAATCACAGCCAGCAACAGAGCCTCACGTCCCTCTCTCTCGGAAACCATCGCTTGTTGAGTTCAACGAACTTGACGACATACCCATCAAAGGTTGTTTTGTCTGCCACTGTTATATATACCATTGTATTTTCGCCGTTCGCATATCATCATTTTAACAGTGCTTTTGCTATTACGATGCTTTACAGAATATGCAGACGATCGACCAATTGAAGAGCTTGTGCAGGATGTTGCTATTGCAACAAAGCGCGGTCTGGATAAAGCAACCGAGTGGCTTGGGGTCCTCAAAGCGCAGGATATCATGACTGTGGGAGACTTGCGGGATCTGCAGGACGACGACTGGTCCAGCCTGTAAGGCATCGCTATCCATTTCTTATACAAGATTCAAGTCCATATTAACTGACACGTTGCTACTTCTTGGCTTTTGATCAATATACAGCGGCCTGACAGTTTTTGCTGGCCGTGCTTTGCGGAATGCTTTATATGGCAAACCTGCGCGACCCAGTGTAAACCAAAGCCCAAAGATTGTTCAAGGTAGCAGCAGCCAGGCATCAGCATTTCCAAGTACCATCGGGGCAGCAGGGGGCTCTGCAACAAGCAACTTTGGCAGCTCAAACCTCAATGGATCTGCTGGCCGTCAAAATTGATAATTGAATTGACCTGCAACTGTGTCTTTTGAGACTGTCTGGCACCAGCTGCCCAAAGCTTGCTGGTCTTTGTTGACTGTCTTGGGGGCAGAAGAGATTGCAGCACCCAGTCTCTTTGCCGTTTTGCTTGCACATGGCAAAGCTAAACTCTAGCGAGATGGCGAACTGTGTCTCTCATTTGACTCATGCTGGCGGAGTTTCCTGCCAGCCTTGCAGAGAGAATCAAACTCAATCAAACCGGCACCCAAACAGCGAAAACGAGTGCATCCATCGACAACATCCGTCCAAGCGACGAGGACGCTGCACGCGCTGTCGCTGGGCATCTTTGCCTACCAGCGGCATCGATAGCAGAAACTGTCGCCCTTGCTGGCGCCAGTGACAACAGTGCCGGCCGTAGTCGCCACCGCAGTAGCGAGCATACCCCTCTGGATATGTCATCTTCGGTCGACAACAAAAGCAACAGCAACAGCAACAGCAACAGCACCAGCACCAGCACCAGCACCAGCACCAGCGTCCGCTCAACAAACCAACTGCAGATGCTGTCACAGCTCCCTCGGCGACTCTTCGTTGAGGATGACCAGCCTGTTAGTGACGATGATCTTGAGCTTGAGCGTTGCATCCAAGCTCTCCTGGACATTCCCGTTACCGTTAACCCGGCAGTATTTTCGTCAAGACCTCTTGATCCACGTACCAGCTCGCAACGTCGAAGAGCATCTGGCAGCATCCCACCCTTATCACGCGCACAACTTCTGTCAAGACTGAAAACAGCAATAGAGCTGGAGCCATTAGCCTCTCATCGCGAGCTACTATTTGCAGCATGGTCATCAATTGCCGACAGCAATAATACCGATACAGTTCAGCGAACTGGGCTTGCAGGAACTCCGCCAGCGTCATTTGACTTGACTGACGCAAAGAGCAGTTTGGATGTTGATCCCGAAACGCCTGTTTGTCGGTTTTGCCTTGACGATTCGAGTGCTGGTCCGCTTGTGTCACCATGCCAGTGTAGCGGATCAGCAAAGTATGTGCATGTGCGCTGTCTTGAGCAGTGGCGCAAGATGGCGCTGAATCCACACAGCCGCGTGAGATGCGAGGTTTGTCATACATACTACCAGATCAAGCATCCGCTCTCGTTCTTAATTGGTATCTGTGAGTGTAACCAGATGCTGGATCTGAATGCTTGTCCGAGACATGCGAACAAATAGACTCATAGAATTGCCGATTGAGTGCCACAGCATCCGCACGCTTCTACTGTTGGCTCGGGTATGTTCTATATTCCATTGTGCTGCTATATGTATTTCGATGGCTCTTTGAGATTATTGGGATTGGCGCCAACGTCTCGCATTGGTCCAAGCGTATGGCCATGACATCGTGGCAAGACTTTGGTCTGTCTTTTATGCTATCGTCCACAATATGGCTACTGTCGCCAATCGGGCCATTTCTGCTACTGATTACTGCAGCCAGTGACACAACTGTCGCACCACACATCGCAAAGCAAATGGAATTGGTGGTGTGGTGGATCTTTACGGACCTTCTGTCCAGGCTCGAGATCTTCAGTCTTTTTGGGCTGATTGCTGATCTTCTCTACATCCTTTGCACTATTGCCGGAATCGTGATGCTTGCTTCCAAATCCTCGCAGTGGGCAGATTCTGCCGCACCCAAGCTTCTAGTTTTGATCTTTGACCTTAATGGACAGGATTTTGTCCTTTGAATCTCATAAACGTTTTCAACAGTCACAACACACTAGTTTTGATTGTATTGCCAAGATGAGAGTCTTGGAGCTTCAGAAACTGAAGTTGGCAAGCGCCTCAAGCACAGCAGCTCCGGCTGCACGTTCCAGATGGTCAATCTTGTCCTGCTCAAGCACAATGTTGCGCTTTCTGTCAAAGATAATGAGAGCGCACGCAGATGCATAGATCGATTGCGGGCGAGAGCAGCGCGCAAGATGCAGGAACATGAACGACTCCATTTCAAGATTCTGGCAGTCAGGATACTTTTCACAGACAGTATCGATAATGTCACTGTTGGCATCATGGAAGCTTGGATCGATGCGGCCTTGCGAACTGTAGAAGGAGTCGGCGGTCGCATTTATGCCTTCGATTACGGCATCTTCGCCCAGACGATTGGTCAGAGCAGTCTTGAGCTCAGACGAGAGCTTGGGATCGGATGGACATACTTGCGAGATCGTATATGGTGTTGCTGTGCTGCCGTTTTCAATATCTTGGTTGAAGTAGTCATAGTTGCGGGAGATCATGACTGCGCCAGGAGAGGCGACAGTCACAAGCCCAACTCTTGCCAGCGGTCCGATGCCACCGGTTGTACCAAACCGGATAAGCGCAATATCGCCATCCACTACATGGCGCAGCTCTCTCACGGCAAAGTCCGCCATAGGCGTGCCCATTCCAATGGCAACAATCGATATGGCAACGCCACGAAACGTTCCTGTGATGGTCAAGAAGCCACGCTTGGATTCCTTGGTCAAGGAGATGGACTCAAGGAACGTTGCCAGCTTGCGAGCACGCTCGGGATCGCCAACAGTCAGGATGCGGTTGGAAACTAGGATAGCAGTGTTAGCAGTCTCATACTTATCGGTCCAATGCAGGTCGGTACAGCAGGTGCCGTGCAGGGCAGGGCAGGGCAGGGCAGTTGGTGCAAGACACATAGCTGCGCCTCCGAAGCTTGATGTGTGTGGGGTGAGGCGAGATTGCGATAGCGGATAAGGGGTCCAAAAACAGCATCGAGCAACAGCAGACACAGTAATAGACATGCACAATCTGAAGACATGGAATGCTTACCCTCGCCGCGCTTTACACCAACATGAAAGGTCTCGCCAAGCTCGTTGGTGGGGAAGTTGGTGTTCTTGACTTGGGCCATCGTTGTTTGTTGCTTGCTTGAATCGATAAAGTTTTTTTCCGCACCATCCGTTACAATATCGTCGAGTGCAACAAGGAATAACTCAATGGACACATTTGAGCGAGACGAGAACGAGGAGTACCTCGACGAAAGCGAGGTTGCACAGATTGTCGAAGAGGAGGAGAATGCTGGCGAACCCATGAGCGAGGACGACGAGAATGACGAGCATGCGATGGATGGCGAGGACGCATACGACGACGGCGATGGTGCTGAAAACGACTACAATGGAGACGGAATAGGTGCGGAAGAATCATCCACGGCTGCGCAAGGGCAGCTTCATTTTGTCGATGACTCAGTCCAAGGTTTCTTCGAACATAAAGGTACAGAGCATGCACGGTCGGCGGCAACCTGATAAAGAGCTCCAATGCACCATAGCTTTTGTTATTGACCGGCGTCTCTTGGTTGCCAGAGCCTGTTTATGCCGTTGCGCTGCACCCGATCGATGCGACATTGGCGGCGACGGGCGGCGGTGATGACCGTAGCTACTTGTGGAGAATCGATACTGGCGACAAGGTGTACGACCTGGGTGGTAAGCGTCATGAGCAACACGCTGGATGTATCGCTCTCGGTGTGCTCTATCTATTAATGACCTAAAATCGCTGACCATCGCTGAACGTCATTCATCATCAGTACACTCGGACTCGGTTGTTGCGATCCAGTTCAGCAGCGACGGACAGTTTGTTGCCAGTGGAGGCATGGATGGAAAGGTCATTGTACATCGCATCGCTGACGGACAGCTTATTCAGACGCTTGAGGGTCCGTCCGAAGTCACGGTTAGTACAACTACGATTATTGGCCATCTTTGTCGACTGCAGATCTAGTTGATTGCCCGACTGACTGTTTTTACGTTTATATGGATGCATGCCCATGTAGTGGATCGACTGGCATCCAAAAGGCAATGTGCTTCTTTGCGGAGGTGAAGACGGATCCGTTTGGATGTGGCAGCTACCCTCAGGAAACTGCATGAACGTATTCACGGGCCATGTCGAGTCAGTAACTTGCGGACAATTTACGCCTGATGGTAAGATCTCGCCATTGATACAAAGGATTCTTGGTTTGGCAAGCCTGTGATATCTAACCTCACTCCATGTATCTGATTGCTGTTGTATCTCCAGGCAAGATGATTGTAACAGGCTCGAGCGACGGATCTGTTATTTTGTGGGATCCCAAAACAGCGACTGCGCTTCAACGATGGACCTCAGACGACAGCCGTTTCCATCAAACTGCTGTCACGTCGCTCAGCGTCAGCAAAGACTCGTCTCTGATTCTCTCTGGAGCGCAAGATGGCACGGTACGCTTGCTTCACAGTAGCAACGGCAGGATTCTTGCATCCTTTGACGATCACCAAGATTCCGTAGAGGCGACTGGCTTCAGCGATACACTACCCTATGCAGCCACAGGATCTGTTGACGGAAAAGTGAATGTGTGGGATATCACGGGCTTGCGTCTGCGTCACTCGTTGCTGCATGATGTAAGCTGATCCACCCAAAAACCGATTTTGGCCATAATCTGAGTGCTTGCTTGTGCGCCAACTCATCCAGTTCACATGTTTGCTTGATAATGATGTTGACGATATTTACAAACTCGTCCTAAAAACCAGGATGCTGTCACAAAGCTCAAATGGCATACGGCATCTCCTTTGTTGACGACCTCCTCGATGGACTGGAGTGTACGTTGTTGGGACTCAAGAACAGGCGAGATGACCCAAAAGTGGCAAGGACATCAGGCTGCTGTGCTTGACATTGCCGTTCGGAGGGACGGCCATATTGTGCTGAGTGGCTCTGATGATGGCACGGCGCTGGTGTTCTCTGCCTGAATGGCTGGGTATCCGCATACACTGCTCTCGAAATGAAGCACCGCGGACAGAATGATGGCAGATTGCAGACAACTCAATGGCAGATTGCAAGTTTGCATACTTTGTCGCTGAGATGGCGAGCGAAGACGACGACGATTTCGACCTTGACAACGAAATCCTGCTACTGGCGGGTGATGCAGACAAGGCAGACAAGGGCAGACAAGGCAGACAAGGGCAGACAGGCGATGACTGCAG
>JH392954.1:18078-28899 GCA_000235945.1 Homolaphlyctis polyrhiza JEL 142
CGAAGCCACAGAGATCCGCATCGCCGGCTCGCGACAACACAGAATGGCGCGACACTCGTTCTGGCGTACAAGCAATAGTAGCAATTGAAGGCACCGGAACTGCATGCGATCTGCGTCGCTGCTTTATTCATGGAACGAAAGCCGGACAGAAACTCGCGTTGCTGCCAAGGAATTCTACTTTCTGTGCAGATATATCACACAAGCTTTCCGTTGCAGCTTGAGATCTCCAGTGACAATACTGCTACATCGATCAATGTGTTTGCACAATCCATCATCGTCTCATGCTAGAGCATCAGCAGCTATCATGTTTCAATTCTAATGGTTTCATTAACGAACTGGTCTCGCAACTCCTCCATCGAAATCACCACGCTTCCCCTGGCTGTCACCAGACACACTTTGTCAGATGCAACAGCCGCTTCTATTCTCGCAATCAAATCGCCATAGATCTCTCGAAACTCTCGCGAGCTTTCGAGCTCCATCTGCAGTGCTCCAAGCTTTGCTGATAGCTCCTTGACCTGCTGGTCATTATCTAGACTGCCAGTGTCCTGCTTTGCTGATTGCAGCCGTAGATCGCGAATCTCATCCATTTTGAGTTTGAGCTCATTCTTTGTTGAGGCAAGTTCGTTGCGAGCCTCTTGTAGTTGCCTGGTTATTTCAGACATCGCCAAATCGCTTGCTCGTAGTTGCTCTGTCTGTAAAGGTTTATCGACTTCTTGTTTCCTGTCGCTTCTAATCAGTGGATCACGATATGGCCATTGTCTAGTGTGTTGGATTCTGCAATTCGATGACAACCAGCCAAATAACGCTGCTCGTGAGTATGTATGTTTCTCAAAAAGCAGAAACGAGTTACAGACGAGTGGACAGCCATCAAAACACCTTGGAACTTGATCACAAGCACGCGGTCTTGTATTCATGGCAATTGCGGGCAATAGAGGAGGCGCGACAACAATAGTGTTTTGATCAAGAGCAGCGCGAGTGCGCAGCATCTCTGATGCGATCTGATCCTTGCGCCTCTGCAGGCTTTCCAAAACATCGCGAACTTGGTCATTGTCCAGATGCGATCGAAGCGGAAACTGGTGTCGCAGCATCGTGCCATGTTCTCTGTGCATCTGCGCCATCCGATTGTTGCTTTGTGGGAAAGTGCACTTGATATTTCGGACACACAAACACACACAATCAAACACAGCAGCATCACTCGCCAATGGTAACTACATCGGTGCAGGCCATCTTCCAAGACGCTGTGCGCAGTGTCTCGACACATAAGAAGAACGTTGCTGCTCTGCTCAAGCTACAGAAACAGCAGCACGCCAAAGACTTCCGTGCCGCCTTTGAGGACTGTGTCCTGCGCATCGTCACAGCTGCTAAGGGCAACGCCGAGGCTGAAAGAGCCGTCAAGTTCATCAACGCATATCTCGAGTCGCTGCTTGTGGCCAGCAAGGAGCTGAAGGGTACGCACAGGCACCAACCCAGTTGGCTGGATGGGCTGTTTGCCACGAGCCCCATCTGTTTGATGCTGACTTGCCAACGCAGACCTGGACACTCTTGTCTCGCAGATGCTGCTTCCGCTGGCTTTGGAAGGCACCGATGCTGCTCTCAAAGCCGTGCGCTTTCGATCCTGCCAAATACTGACTGCAGTCCTCAACAATCTGGACGAAATCTCGTGAGAACTTGCCTCGGTTTCGTTCCTGGTGTGTTCATGCACCAACTCACAGATAGACTGCTGGCTGACTGTGTCGACAATCGATATTGACTGATGCAGCGAAACCCAGTTTGTTGACGCCAAGGATGCGCTGATGAAGCGTCTGCGTGACAAGGAGCCGTCTGTTCGTGCACATGCTGCTATCGGCCTTTGTCGTCTGCAGGAATGCTCAGAAGAGACCGACTCTGAGCAGATCCGATCGCGCTTGGCTGTACTGCTCCAGCATGATCCAAGCGCCGAGGTTCGCAAAACAGTCTTGTGGAATCTACCTATTAGTCACGACACGATCGAGCCCATCGTTGAGCGCTCGCGTGATATCGAGGCATCTGTGCGCAAACTGCTCTATGTGCGACTTGGGTTGGAGCCTGAAATCCTGACGGCTATGAGTTCAGATGTGCGCAACCAGCTCGTGATTCAAGGCCTGGAGGACAGGTTTGTTCATTGTTCGCAGAGTAAGCTCTGTCAGCAAACTCGTGGCTGACCTTGAACATGGAATCAGAGAAGCAAGCGTCCGCGCAGCGTGCACTAAGATGCTTTGCGATGGCTGGATCAAGAGCGTTGGCGGAGTCGGCAGATTCATTGAGTCGCTTGATATCCGAAACTCTCCCGAGGCTGCTTCGGCGTTCCTGCTTGCACTATTTCGCCACGATTCTACCATGCGCTTTGTTTACAACGGTAATCACATCTAGCACTATCGAAACTGTCATTCGGTGGCATCATTGAGACATACACTGATCCTGACATTTACAACTGTTCACACGGCCAGACTTTGACTGGTTGAATCTATCACCCGACGCTGCGTTTCTACTGCATTGCTATGCCGAGCACCTCTACCGTTTGAAAAATGAGACGGCACTCGATGCTTTGATCCCTTCTCTGACAGATCTCGTTGCTGTACTCGAGCACTATATGAATCTTGCAATGGCTGATACAGACGAGACACAGAAAGTCGATCACGAGTATGTTTTGCAAGAACTACTTGCATTGTGTCTGCATCTGGATCTCTGCGACGAAGTTGGCCGTCGCAACTTGGAAGCATTTCTTCGTAAGACAAATGTGTATGAATCGCGATCGACAGTCTCTGTATCAGATGCTAACTGATATCCAGGTGCTGTGCTTGTTGAGACCGATCTTCCTGCCACTGGTATCACCTATGTGGCTCGTATTGGTCTTCGTGTGGCAGATAGCCACTCGAGCTATATTAGGTGCGTGTGTTAGTTTTTTGCTTCACTCTACTGTCTCTTGGTAGTTTGATAGCGAGCTGATGATCTTGCTGCTCATTGGACAGTCATCTACCGACTCTGATGGCTTCGATTCGCGAAAATCATGGCTTATCTGCAGAGCCTGCAGTATCACCAGAAACCCTAGACGAGCCGCAGCCGTGGCAGGTTGAAGAGTCTGTTGCCATGCTAAAGTGTTTGGAGACATTCCACTGCGTGCTGCAGCTTCTCAACTTCAACGTAAGCAGCATACTATTCTGTGCTGAATCAGTACCAGCGATAGGGGGATGTTTGAAGCAGCAAGTACTGATCCATCTACACAATCATCAGATTGGCGACACTGGCGCCATCTACTCGCTTCTCGAGAAATATGTGTTTCCATGCTTGTCTGCCGACATTCCGGCTATTTCCGAGATGGCTCTGCAGTGCCTTGCTCAGTGCTGTTTGATTGACATGGTGAGATTTCCAGGATACAGCGCTGCCAGTTTATTGTGCGATCTGGTACTAATCCCTGCAAAAAGACACTTGCAGAAGCCAATCTCGGCATCTTTCTGGACTTTATGCAGGCTGACGATCGCCATGCACGCATCAGCTTCAAGGTTGCCCATCGATTTGCTTGAATTGCATCACGGGCTGCTTGCATAGCATCAAATCACTGATGGTGATGATGTATTTTAGTTTATCGTCGACAGCATACTGCATGCTGGCATATCATGGCTCGGTGACCAGCAACAAGATGTCGAAGAAGCTTTGCGAGGATTTTTACAGAGCAGTGACGAGGAAACGCTTGCGTGCTCCGTGCAGGGATACGCCAAGCTGCTTCTTTTGACTCGCTTCCAAGATACGCAGGCTCTTCTTGCTCTTTTGATTCTCTATTATCATCCATCGACTGCACATATCCAGCAGCTACGCCAAACCCTGAGCTATTTCTTCCCAGTCTATGGCCATTCTTCACCCTCGGAACTCATAAGGGCAAGTGAATTCGCATACATTACATTGTGTCATGTTACTGCTGTTGACCTCTCTCTCTCTCTCTCTCTCTCTCTCCTGGCATCGCATCAACAGATCTTCGTGCCGTCGCTCATGTCAATCTCTGAGCTTTCAAAGTCAGAGACTACCTCGTCACTGCAGCCAATCGTTGTAGCCACTCAAATGCTTGAATGGATTGCTCCAACAGACGCGAGTGGTACAAACACACATCATCATCATGATCATCACGCTGCCCTTGTTCCTGTACTTCTTGAAGCAGCAATCAATGCTCCGGGACCTGATCGCCGCATGCTGTGTCAGGTCATTGGCAAACTGCAGATCTCAAGCCTCTCAGACCACAGTGCAGCTGCCGTGATTGAGCGTCTTGTTACACAGTTGCAGGACTTGGTCACAGACTCGGTATCACTGACCGCACTCAAGAGGTTTGGTGTTCATCTTGATGTTTTTGAAAGGCTGAATGCGTAAAGTGGTGGTGCTGTGGCATGAAGCTGACTCCAAAACGATCATTATCTAGGCTACGCACCTTGCTACCGAGCACAGATGCTGGAATGCACAGCGTGATGGAATCCATTGCTGGTCTCGCCATCTAAGACCCCCGACAACAGCGTGTCAGTCCAAATCAAATGAACCCAGAACCTTTATTCGTCGTCGTCTTCATCAGCCTCTTCTTCATCGTCATCGTCAATGTTGATAGATGGGAACGACTCGGCGTCGTCATTATCAGCATTCATGTTGCCCTCGTCATCGTCATCGTCACCGCCGTCGCCATCATCATTGTCATTGATGTTGTCGATTGTCATTTCGTCAACCATGGCAGCAGCTTTACTTGAGCTGCGAGCACCATCGTCCTTGAAAACTGATGATATGTGCTTTGGCAGCACATCATGCTCGTCAGTCGGTCTTTGTCGTTTAACAGTCGCACTGCGATCCAAGTCAAGCGATGCAGACTGTTCAAAGAGCGTGTTTGAAAAGGTTGAAGCTGAAGCAGTAGGCTCAAGAGAGCGTTTGCGTATAGGCGACAGACTACGCACAGGCGGCTTGGCTGCAGCTGTCGCTGCGTGGGCAGTAAACAGAGTAGAGACATTCTGCTGTTTTGAAGGTAGCAGATCAGGAATGATCGGCTGTTGAGTGTCAGTTGCACGGTGGTGGGTGATCAACTGCTCAAGGCCATGCATGCCGTGACTAGCATCAGCGCTGCCAGAGATGTTGGCATGAGGATTGGATGATGTCGTTGCAGATAATTTAGTGCGTGTTGGTGGTACAATCGGATGAATGATTTTGTGGAGTGTCGTCATGCAACTGGAACTGGCTTGGCGAATCTAGTGTAGATCGTGTCAGTTTCCCATACTCGTCAATCAATCAATCAATCAACGAATCAGTCGCGACTCAATGGTATCTGCCGCATACCTGCAGTTCAGAATGATGTAAGCTGCGAACCAGAATGCGAGCGAATATGGGGAACTGGCGATGAATAGCTGAAACGTCGCTGTTAATCATAAACATCGCCATTGACTCGATCAGCTGTGTTTGCACAGCAAGCGATGCCGCTTGGTTGGTTTCGCAGATGCGTTCGAGTGAGCCGTGACTCATGAGGGTCACCAGCATACTCGATAGCGCCTGGCCATCCAAAACTGGGATGCCAGGAACCGAAATGGCTTTTCAATTGCGATTCGCAGAGAGATTGATCGTCAGTTATTGTGAAACGCACTCCCCAATATCAGCTGCGATCATGGTTTTATAAAGAGGCTTTACCTTGCAATCCAGAAACAACAACTTGTGCCTGGATGTCAATAGCCGTGCTACCTGTCGAGCCTATGGCGAGTACACTCTGCCGCTGCTTGCGCGCAGATGCGTCATCTGACGATTCAGTCACGAGCTCCTGCCACAACTCCATGTCTTTGATCACTGAGCTCGCAATATGATTCGTGTCCTCCAATGACAATAGACCGCCTGCCAAGGCATGCTTAGCGGCCTTGTATGCAGAGATGCGTGAATGTCTTGATGACATGTACATTGATCAGTGTCCGATAGGTGCAGTTGTCTACAACGAGTAAATGCATAGATTTACCCAGCTGACAGAATCAAGGCTTTTCGCAAAAGTGTCTGGATTTTCTTGGGTGTTGTGCTCGGTCTGAACCAAGACAGCGTAGTAAGCAGCAGCTGATTGGCTTGAACAGTAAGTAGCGATCGACAGGACGCAGCAAGTTTGTGCTTTGGCGATATTTGAGACCGCTCTAGAACATCATAGATGCGTTCAATAGACGACAGTACAAGACCAGTGTCCAAAACAAGGATATTCGAAGGCTCATTGACACTAATGCAGTAAGATCCAGGTTAGCATCAAGCTGCAAAGAGTCCACGACCAAAGCAGTTGTTCAAGACAGCAGCTGACCTAATCAGATTTTGAACTGCTGTACAGATTCTCTCAATCGCGGAGACTTCGACAAACGGTATCGTGCGATTGACGACTGCAGATGGTGCAGTAATGCCAAGAAGAGCATAAAAGTGCTCATGATCTGCAAACTGTCTTTTATCTACGTCAACAGTTGTCGGGTTAGTATAGGTGATTAAGATCTAGTAATCTCTATCAAGTGCGCGTAAACCTTACCAGCATCGCCACCATGGTCTGGATCAGCCTCATCGAGTGCCATTAACAGCGTGCGAAGCAGCTTTGCCATGATTTCCATGAACGCAGAGATATCTATATACCGCTTGTCTTGAATCGAATGCAGGGCTCGAATGCATGTGCAGATGCTTTTGATACGCTTGTGATCCAGTTTACTGCTGCTGCGGCCAAGAAGCATACGAATCAAAGCAGAAACAAACGTTTCGCGCTTTTGTGCAATTGACTGTGGCTGATGCAGAGAGATGCTGGAGATCAAGGCGATCACAGCAGCCTAAGAGGCGAACAGACAGATGTATGTACTTGTAAGTAGACAGCAATATACAAAAGCAGATTTGCGTCATATGCTTTACATGGTGTTGCGGTTGAGTATCGAGAGCCTCGCCAAGAACATCGAGCAAACGCTTCAAACTCGACTGGATTGATTTGCGAAGCTCAGCATTGAAACGACCGAGTTGCACGAGCTCATTCAGCGCTATAAGAGTATTGGCAAATGTGGCGTTGTTATCTTTGGATTTCTGCACGGCAATCAGGATTGACAGATAGATGCATGGATCGACAGATGATATGACAGCGGACAGCAGACAGATGTTGGATGCATCTCATCTTTATCAGCTGAATGCTGGACCAACACAACACAGCACGACAAATCCTTTTTTCTTGAGCATTTGATACCAAGAAAACGAACCAAAAGCAGCGAGATAATGGCGTTAAGCCACGACGACAGACTTGTGAATATCGGCGAGTCGGCTGAAGCAGTAGCAGCCACAGGCGCCAGTTGCGCAATCACAAAGACGGCGATGTTTTGAGTGAGCAGCGACTTTGACTGCAGAAGGATGTTTGTTCGACGAAGCAGCAGCGCGACTGATTGCTTGGCATCCTGCGAGTCTGAGCGCATAGCGGCTGCAGCGGCTGCAGGAAGATCAATGGTCCAGACTTTTGGACTGACATGCGTCAGTTGATCTGGTGATAGCGCCAGAATGCTGCTTAGTTCTGCCAGCGAAGCCATGCTCGCTAGATACTGGATGCTGGATGTTTGTTGGATGTTGGACTGAAAAGAGTTGCACGGTTCACACCGACTTTCGCATCCTGGTGACGCGCGGCTCAGAAGCAGCTTCGGACAATCGAAATCTGCGGCGGATCCAAGTTGCACGCACACAGCACAGTATCTTGATGCTCGCAGAGTCTGTTGGTGCGCCAGCCAGCAGTAACAGTCACAGTCACAGTCACAGTGGCAGCAACAGTGGCAGCAATGGCAGCATCGGAGTGTCAGTCGCCATTCGCCTGCGGCCACTGAATTCCAAAGAGCGTCTTGCCGGCGAAACAAAAGGCGGATGGATGCACGACGCTCATTCCATCTGGATGCTGCAAAACGCTGCGCTTGCAGCCAGCAGTATTGGCGGCGCTGCTGCAACTAGCGACGGCTCAACCCTCGTGCAGCAGAAACAACAAACCGTCGCGCTCGCTTCATCGTCATACACGTTTGGTGCGGTGTGAAATGCTCAATCGCTCTTTCTCTCGCTCGCTCTTTTCGGAATATCAACAGTTGAAGCTGATCGACGCAGTTGCTGTCTGCCGACTATTCTAGATCACATCTTTGGCATGGACGAATCGACTCGGCATGTCTATGATACACTTGCCTATAACGTAGTCGAGTCAAGCATGTCTGGGATCAATGGTAAAGAGTCTCGTGCCGCTCTGCTCTCCTACACAAGGCAGATCTATGAAGCAGTAGCTTCTAGATAGTTGCCACTCAGCATGGACTCGATTTGATAATCTCTGATCAAATCTGCGTCCTGATCAACCCAAATACAGGAACAATCTTCGCATATGGTCAGACGTCCTCTGGAAAGACACACACGATGATGGGCGACTCTAAGGAGCCTGGCATCATCATGCTGTCGATTGAAAGCGTATTCCAGCACATTCTCAAGGCAAGCCTCTGCTTATGAGTCGTATTTGGTACAATCGGCACAGCTTTGAGTAACTGACTGCTTATGTTTTAGAATCCTGAAAACGAGTATCTGCTGCGAGTATCCTATCTCGAGATATACAACGAAGTCATTCGAGATCTGCTCAACCCTGCCAACATCAATTTAAAGATCCACGAGACAGTCAATGTGAGACTGGATATTTCTCGAGCTTGCGTGCAAATGATACTGTTTCTGATCGGCTGTATCTTTGCTACCAATTTACAACATATAGCGCGAAATCTACGTTGGAAATCTGTCGGAGCATATTGTTCGATCAAAGGAACAGGTCGCAGAGATCCTTGAAACTGGTGAAAGTATGTTTCTGAACCAATAACAATCATGAGCATTCCGCTCGTATTAAACAGACAACTGACAAGCTTTTCGCATGTTACATCAGGAAATCGGCACACGGGCGAAACCAACATGAATGAGAAGAGCAGCAGATCGCATACAATCTTCAAAATGGTTCGTGTCGACTGTCTTTTGACTAACTTGCACAAAACTCGTCCAAGTACTGAAATCTGAGCTTGACAGACTATTGAGGGGCGTGCACGAACTACAGGCGGCTCTGGCGGTGGCGCCGTTCGCGTTTCACAACTTGTGAGTCTTATCCTGTGCACAGACAGTTCGGACACTGCAAACTAAACTATTGGTTGTATAGAATCTTGTTGATCTGGCAGGTTCCGAACGTGCTGGACACACTGGCGCCGAGGGAATCAGACTAAAAGAAGGAGGCCACATCAATAAGAGTCTGCTGGCTCTTGCAACAGTCATTGGAAAGCTATCTGATGGTGGCGACAAGTGCGTTGGCCGATTTGATTGCGATTGCCACGGCACTGCGCATATAAGTGTGCTAACGCGTAGAATGCTGTATTCGTCAACACAGGCGTCATATTCCATACCGTGACTCTAAACTGACTCGAATCCTACAGCCATCGCTGGGTGGCAATGCAAAGACAGCCATCATATGCACCATCACTCCTGCATTCCTACATTGCGATGAAACAAACTCCACGCTTCGGTTTGCCAGCCGCGCAAAGACAATATCCAACAAACCACATGTTAACGAGGTTTGTCACTTGACCATGTGACTGCAGATGCTTTTCAGAACTAATATACTGTTCGCAGATCGTGTCCGATGAAACACTGCTCAGAAAGTACAGGCAGGAAATCGAGAATCTAAAGAAACAGCTACACACAGTAAGAACCGCTTTGCGATATCAGCCGTGTTTGGGAATTAGCCGTCAGCTGATCTGTTTATACTGCAGCTTCAATCCAGCGATCCATCTGGTACATCTACTGGCGATACTGGATCGGCACTGTCTCGCTCAAGCAAGCGCACAGCCCGAATGAGTATTGACACTGAAGCTGAAACCGAGGTCAGCACTGACATGGTATGAAATCTATATCGCACCTGGGCTTTCTGGCTGTCGTTTTCAAAATACCTATTGTCGATGGTCTCACTCTATTGCATATTGCTTCTAGCTGCAGCTTAACGAAAAACTTCACAGCCTTAGCCATGATATCTTGAGTGCAAGGACAGTCGCGACTGCAACACGTGCAGCCAAGGTTTGCCATCATTATTGTGGCCAGCTTCTTTTCAATTCACCTTGGCTCAGATCTGACTCTGTCCACACAGAAACAGAGATCGCAGCGCCGTCAAACATGGTTTCCAGGAGTATTTTCTGATGCTGCTGAGTACGAGCCACTGCCAATGAGTATCACACCTGCTCCTGATGTGCATCGGCTATCAGTTGCATCTTCAAACTCGAGTACTATCACGTACGTTGCACTGCTTTGTTCTGCTTTGGCACCTATACCGACCTGTCTGACGTTGCAATATCTGTAGTCATTCACCAGCACTTGAATCAGAAGTACTGAATAGCAAGGTATGAGCCTATTGACAGATGTTATATGTTGCTATCACTAGCGGTATCGCTAACAAGTGTATTCAGATCTTTGGCTCGAGAAACACGCGTGTCGGTCGCGACTCAACTGGATGGGATCGCGACCTAAAATATCGACCGTCGATCTCGGTATGTTTTACACTCGACTATCACGATGCTGCCGAGTATCATGAGACTGATTGGTATGGAATAATCCAGGATGAAAGCAATATCAAGATAGCTGAAGATGATCAAAGCATTGTTACTGCACTTCAGATGCGTGTGGAAGAATTGGAAGCGCTCAATGCTGAACTGACCAAATCACACATGCAGACGTCGTCAAACAATGACAACCTTAGTCAAATGCTGCAGACATACACAGATGATATTGATCAACAAGCTATCGAGATTGCTCGGTTGACAGCACAAC
>JH392954.1:45843-85538 GCA_000235945.1 Homolaphlyctis polyrhiza JEL 142
TGTGATTCCTTCATTCTTTATTAGAAGTGAGCTCAACAAGCAGCTGCCAGTCGGATGGATTGTCAAGCGAGACCGATTGCTTCAGAGCATTGATTGCATCATCTTTCCCTAGATAAGAAAAGCAGAGCCAAGAAAAGAGATATGCTCGTATCAGTTGCATGAAGCATCAGACTGTATTGCAAATGAACATGGTATCCTTACTGTTGACGGCAATACATGCGCGTGCCATGATTTGATATGCATTATACTATCGCGAATCATATACGATGTCAGTAATCAAAACAAGTGCGATTCAACTCAGCCAGTATTCGCCACTTCCCACCACCGCTATCTCGATCTAGAAACACAGCCAGGATAGTACGGTTGAAGAAGACATACATTCATAGGGTCCAGCTGCACACTCTTTTCAAAACACTCAATGGCTTTTGTAAACTCCTTTTTGTTATAGAAGCCGACGCCGCATCGAAACCAGCCAAGAGATGTGCGAGGAACAGCACCGACACGTAACATGAGCCATTCCTCGCATCCAGTAGTTTGAGTTGGTGCTCCAGCAGCACCATCGCCTGCTGGTCCAATGCCACCTGCTCCTGCAGCCGCTGTTGTTGCCATAGATTACCAGTATCAAGCTGCACTGTGGGTCTGTTTGTTTGTTTGTTTGTGTTCTAGATAGACTTTGTGAAGGACATTCAAGTATGATCTGTTTCCTTCTTGCTTCAAAGGATTCAACACAAAGCAGCGTTTGGTCCATCCATGTCGACAGCTAAACTCATTCTGCGCAACAAGTGTCTCGTCTTAGGTCTGTATGAATCAAAACTCTGTTTTATCACATTGTAGTGGCATGATGATATTGATAGAGCTGGCGCCATCTGACACGGTCTTGTGTCTATGCTTTCCATCCAAGCAGGAAACGCGACTGTTGGCAAAACAGCGCTTGTTCAAACCTTCCATAGCGACGGCACGCAGTTTCCCAAAACCTACAACATGGTAAGCAGGATGCAGAGTACTCTCTAGCATCCAGCATTTGTGTTCGATGTCTTTAAAAAAAGGGACTGGGGGGGGGGGGTGTGCTCGTATCCTGACATTACTCGAAATCCTGCTACTAACCCTTGTGGACTTGTTTTAATACCAACTCAAGACTATCCATGCAGAAGTCTGTGTCAAGCCAATCAACATTCCAGACACAAACGTCACTGTCGAGATGTTCATCTTTGATCTGGCTGGCCACGACGTGTTCCAAGAGTATCTCCCTAAATATGTACATACACACATACATACATACACACACACAAACATATTATCGTTGCCCTTTATATCTCTCGCATCGCCATCACAACCATCACATTCAATTGACACTTTTGCCATCTTCAACTCGCTCGCACTGTCATAAAAAGTGCAAATCGGCTAGCTCGTATATCCTAGTGTACGATGTCACCAATCAAGACTCGTTCAAGTCGCTTACAAAATGGCTGCAGATCATCAAGCAAATCAAGGATCTTCGTTCGTCGCCTTCGACATCATCTGGCGGCTCATCATCAACGTCTTCGTCGCGTGGTGTTCTCGTTGCTTGTAAGGTCGATCAGGGATTCCGTCGGGCCGTGTCAACTAGTGAAGGCGAGGAGTTTGCTAAAGCTAATCATCTGGCTTATTTCGAATGCTCTGCTGTAAGTTTTTTGGGGTTTCTTTGTAGTTTGGTCTGCTGTGATAGTCTGAATAGTTGGGGTTTCGGAGGGCTATTGGTGGTTTATTAACCAGTCATGCCGTCACGTTTCTGGATTGTACTGTCCATGGTTGCTTAGGCAGCACACACCGATGTCGAAGCACCATTCTATTATGTTGCAAATGCGTTTCATGAGTCGTTTGAAGAGCACCAGCGCAACGTTATCAAAGCTGCATCGGAAATACACTGAAGAGGATATTACTGTGGATTTGCTGATTTCCAGGGTTGGTACATTTCTCCAAAATCGGCGATCCGATTGCAAGTTTATTGCTGTGTTGATGGTGGCGGCGGTGGCGGCGGCAGCGTGGTTGTTGAGCTAGACGGTGCTGCTGGCTGCAGTGCAACCTGTTTGTGTAAACACAGGTTAGACAGAGTGCACAGTGTAATCATATACCAGTGTCGGTTCAAAGTGTGAGAGCTTACGGATTTGATACGAATCTGTGGCTGAGGCTGAGATACGCTTGGGGCGGGACTTGATATCTTGGAAGGCGCACCTGTGGGTTGATGGACGTCAGTATATGCAGACTGTAGACAGTTGGGGTATCATTGTCTTGAAAAGATCAACTGAACAAGCTTACCAGTGCCAAGTTTGACGACAAACGATTGTGGCGGTTTGGCCGACGTTGCTGCGCTGGACGCAGACTGCTGATCGCCTGGTGCAAGTGCAGGGAAGGAACCAGTAGCTGGCGTCACACCAACGAACTCTGAGGATGGTGGGCGGGAAGGCGCAGCTGATAAAGCAGTTTGCGAGGCTGCCCCATCGAGATTAAGATTGAGCGGATCGCTGCCATACGTTGGCTTCTTGCCAAGCTTGATCTGCAATCGGGTAACATGCTCGCGCGTGCGCCGCTTTCTGAGGACGCGCTGATCTTCCTCATTGAGCGGTACCAGTTTGCTCCTGGTGCACACAATATCAGTGTCAACGCCAAACGTGTTTATGAAGTATCTATCGCTCAAAGCCTTGACTTACTCCTCCGTCTCTTGGTACTCAATCAGATGGCGATGGCGAAGGTATGTATTGATCACGCGTCCATCAGTCACGATTTCGGATTTCCAGGTCAGTTCATCGCCAGGGCCTTTGACCTTTAGCCATCACCACCACAATCATCATCATCATCATAGCCACCACACAGGATTGCCAAAAAGCTGCCTGTCAGCAGTGCTGAGAAAAGAGATGTTGACAATGAGTCTAATAGTCATAAACCTACCAATCTACTGATCACCAGCACCTTGTTCTTTCCAGCAAGAGCACTTCCTGGGACCGAGTTGGCATCGTCTCGGTTCTCTGTATCAGAGAACTGGTCTGTAAAACAGATACCGCAAATATCGATAAGTCAGAGTTTTGCCATACTTTGCCAGCTTCTTGCAGACACTGGTGCAATGAAAACAAACCTTGGCCACCCTTCATTGCAGGTGGTGAAAATGGCGGCGGAGAGGATGCAGCTGTGTATCCAAATCTCTTGCGTCTCTCGCGCTCCTCTTCAGCCTCAAGTTGCTATTCTCATTTCATACAGATCAGTGACCAAACAAAACTCAAAAGAAAGAATCTGTTGCGAGAAAGTCATTCCTACCTTTTTGTCTTTGCGCATCTTGCTTAGCTCGCGATCACCCTGATATGCGTCAATGGGATTCATGATTTTTGTTGAACTGAGCGATCGAAGCTGCTTGTTCCAGATACGTCGAATCTACAGGGTATTGTGGCAGATAGTGTCAGGGCTAGTTCGGCGCCTTTTCAAGTTTTGATTACTTGAAGCGATATCAAAGCTACCTCTTCCTTGTACTGAATCTGCTGCTCAGCGATAGAGTACTTGTGAAACGTGCTTTTGGCTTTTGCTTCGACAAATGCTACAGGACAATCAGACAGTAGGCAGCGAATTAGTTTTGGGATTATAGTAATCAAATCATGCGCAAAACGTTGAGGCTTACCCTCGCGCCGATCCTGTGAAATGTCAGACTTGAAAAACATCTGCTTCATCGATGCTCGTATGAAACTAAATCCTTCGCCGCAACCAGTTGGATCGCCTGGTCCAAAGAGTTGAACCATTCCCTTATTCTAAACATCCCAACCAGCGTCAGTGTTGGATCCATCATGTTTTCTGACACCGAGCCAATGACTAAAATGTCCTTACGGTTGATGCAATAACAAAGTTTCTCGTTGTGACCCATGGTGCTAGCTGCATCTCAATGTCCATCGCAGATTCCTCTTCTTCTGTCTGAGTGTCTTTGAAATCGTCATTGCCATAACCGGCATCGCGAAGACGTTGCTGACCGACAAGCGTGCTCTGATACAAACACACTTGCTCTGGTGTGATGATTTTGCGAATGACTTCCTCGTCTGGCAACTGAATTCCGGGTTTCAGCTTCCACCAGCCTGTATTCTCACCCTTTTTCAAATACTGTGCAAACTCCTATCAAAGTCAAATACAAAACAAACCAGTTAGCATTCATCACTCACATGTGAAACCGGTGCACAGAGATGCAAAGACCCACTTTGAGCTTTTGTCGAATCTGCATGTCAGAAAACATTGGAAAGAATTTCTTAAGCTTGTCATAGCGCAGCCGCCGGAAGGGATCTTTCCACATGTATCGATAGGCGACAACTTGCAATCGCATCTTGAGCGATTGTGTGATCTTTCGCGCCTGTGGACGGGGTACTTCTTGTATCGGATACATCTGGCCCACGGTATACATGTTTGGAATGTCTCGAATAAAGTATTTGGTCTTTCCACGAAGCGAATGTCTTTATCAGGTGAATGGTCAGCAATCCTGATGATAACAGTATAGTATGTGCTATACAGATGAAAGCGGGTCGCAAAACAATGCATGTAAAGCACCAACCTTATCAGCAAAAAGTCTGTTGGCGCCGCATTTTGGAGAAAGATGGGTGCGCGATACAGATTGTTATTGATGACTTGGATCGTCTGTCCAGGATTGACATCTCCAAAGTCGAAAAACGGAGATCTGTCGTTCGCATCGAGGATGTTGGGTGCACCATTGACACACTTTACCGCAATAAACAAATTTCTGGTCAGTGACTATATCAATCAACTGCCACGTTTGGCTGCAGGGATAGATGAGACTGACTTTTGGCTGGAACGTGTCTTTTTCGTCCTTTTTGCGATAGTAGTTGTAGATCAGACTTGCCATACCAATAGACTGCATAATGAGCGGATATTCTTCCTGTCGACATCCAAATACGGTGCAACCTGTCAGTGAAACGAGCTTTTCAAAGGTAGACAGAAAGGCAAACAGAGCAATCAAACTGCTAACAGAGTATTCGGCGAGAACGAATTTCGAAGAATCGCGGAGACTGATGTCCTTTGGTGTGCGCATCAGTTCCGAAGGGTCAATCTCCTTTGGACGTTTCTTGACGGCTTTGACACGGGAAAAGGTGATTTCCTGGTTGAGAGGGAATCTAATGGCAGGACGGTGGAACGACCGCAGTTCCTTGAGTTGAAGCTGTGGTTTGAGATATTGAGGGTGCATCTTGATGGCTGGGAGCGAGTGTTGAATGCTGACGGGGCCATATGTTTGACGCACACTTGCATTCTTTGACTTGGAAGCAATGGTATCGTATAACCAGTCTTCAGAGATATTAAAGCGATCAATGAGCTTGCCATCGGGCTGTAATAGAGCAATATCATGAGCAGTACAGGTATCAGAATGTGATGAAAAGCTGTAAAAAAGGCAGCAGAGCTGGCTTACGCGAATCTTGTAGAATCCAAGCTTGGTTTTTTCTTCAGATCGCTGCTTGATCTCAGAAAGCGTTTGTTCTGTCAATACGAGCTTCGGATCATCAAGATGGAACGGTACAGACGGAGCAGGAACTTGTTCGTCGAAAATGACAGCGTCTAACCAGTCGTCGCTGTCCAGATGCACATTACGAAAACGAGCAAGCTCGTGCTTTTTTGAAACATCTCTTGAATCACTGGTTTCGATGGGATCATCATCCCAAATGATCTTGTCTTCCCAGGCATTGAGCACAACAGATGCAAACGTCTTTTCGTTTTGCTGCGAGGATGTATCAGGCACAGTGGCAGACTGAGTGCCATTTATAGAACGCTGCGAGCTTGGGTGAAGCAAATCTGAATTCAAACGATCTGTATTCGCTGTTCCTGGTGGCTCAATGGGAAACCTTGCAGGAAGTCGTTTTAGGAACAGATATCTGTCATCGCGCATTGTTTCGTAATATAGATCCTTGCGAACTAGAGCACAACACCGAGTCAGCATTATGTGTGCATACTAGACAGGAAAGACCCAAAACTAACGTTTCTTTGGAGGATCCAGACGCAGATGCTGTGGACGACGAACTGTCTTTGGAGCAAATAGAGCCGAGAACTTTAGGCGAGGGGCATCGAAGCCAGGGAAGATTTCAGCAAGCTTGCGACGATCAAACTGCTTTGGACGAGGAGGAGGCACGAGCTGGAGAGCAGGCAATGCAGGCTGGGACGTGGGAAGCTGCAGCTGCATTTGCATTTGCATCTGCATTTGCATCTGCATCTGCATCTGTAGCTGCATTTGTAACTGCATGGCAGCATCAGAATCAGAGGCGCCCATCTCGGGAGTAAATCCTGGGAATGGCAGCTGTGGCATCTGCGGCAGTTCTTGCTGCAACTGTTGCAGCGAGGCGATCTGAGGAAACTGCAGATTGGAGAGCTGTGGCATTGGAGTGAGCTGCGGCATGGAGAACGGCGCTGGCATCCAGGCAGAGGTAGAGGCCGAGGCTTGAGCATCAGATGCGGAAGGAGGCGGCGGCGGCAGCAGATGGGACATCAGATAGGGATCAGCCGAGTGGGAGCGAGACTGAGCAGCGAGATTCTCTGTGAGATCCTCGGCGAGCTCCGTGGTCGTCGAATAGTCGATGGCGGCTGCGTCTGGCACAATGCGAGCGCTGTCGGCCGAGTCTCCCATGCCGCCTATGTCGCGGGTGTCGCTGTCTCCCAGCAGTCCCGCCAGCGTCAGCGTGCGGTCCAGATACTCGCCCGCTTCGTGCGAGTTCAGCACCGCTCGCACTTCCTGCTCCAGCAGAACATGCGTCATTCATCATCGAACTCGTCAGACAAACTGTCTCCCACCAACCACTCGCTTGTCTCACAGCTCTCTTGCGTCTCTCACCTCGTCCAGTTGGTCCTGCTCAAGCATACCAGCTCGGTCCACATTTCCAAACAAAAACGCTGTTGCGTTGGACATTGCAGAGTGTCGGTTTGCTGAGTTTGATGGTTCTGGTTGCTGTGATCGTTGATGTTGTGATTGTGATTGTGATCTTGAATGCAAGATTTGCACATCCCCAATCACACAACAATCCAGATCGCTCTCCCTGTTGTTGTGAGTCTTGGGCATTAAGCTGCGATGCGCAGAGAGAGAGAGAGCGAGAGCGACATGAGTAAATTCATGGTCACAGACACCACTGTCTCGCCATCGCACACACAGACAAAGATCAATGTATTCACAAGAGTTGAGCGTTGCATCAAACTGAATGACAGTGGAGTCGCAGATTGGCACAAATGGACAAGCATTGCATATCCATTCCATTTCACAGCATGCTGCAGCAACTTGCTGTATGTCACTCGACTACACATGCCTGGCATCTGCATAACAAACGCATGTATCTGGTGCACAGTTCAGCGGCCTTGATGATGCAAGCACACCATGAAATGAAGTTCCAATATCACAGCCAATGACAGTGTAATGGATGTCGATGGTTTTTTGGCGCTGTGCTGGCTGATATGGATGCAGACAGAGTTGAGAGTGATGCTGGACAGATGGAAACAACTTGCATCGTATGACGCGTAATTCATGTCTTGCAGCCTCTTCATTTCATACTCGACTTGATCAGATAAACTCCAAGAAACTCTGTCGGATTCGGCGGTCTTGCGTCATCAACAGCCCAGAGCAGCACCACCAATTAACAACAACATCAGCAACATCAGCAGCAACCAAGAAAGCCAAACAAATCGTGTCAACTCCTATGTATTGATATCAACACCAAGAATAGTGGCATCCAAGATACCAGCAGCGGCTTACCGTTCGCGTGCAAGAACACGGAGACCCTCGGCAAGCACCGGAATCACAGTCAAGTCCAAATAAGAACGCAAAGGAAGCGACTGTAAATTGGTGCGGTCGTACGAGGTCGCTATAGCTCGGTGCGCGTTAATGGTTTCCTACAGTATGCTCCGTGTCAACTCCCGCTATTGCATTCTCGGGTAGATACAAGAGTACAACTGTTGATGGCTCGCGTGTTAGTGGTTATGAGTTACCTCGAGCGTCTTTGATAGGCTTGCCGAGTCAAGTGCTGTGAGCCCAGATATCATTCGGTCAACAGTGGCATCCACTACGGCAGACTCTGGTGCTGATACGGCTTTTGATTATTGCAATGGTGTCAGCAGCTATCATAGAGATGATGCTTGTTGCCAGTGGTCTGTGCTGTGCCTACCACTCGAATTCATCCCTCTGTTTGTTTGTTGTTTGTTTGTTGTTGTTAATGTTGGATTGACCTTCATTTTACAGTCGAATGGAACTCAGGAAGATCAAATAGCAATGCAGGGCGAGGCGCGGGAGTCTTGTCAACCTTGGACACAAGCGAGCAGAGACCGGTGCCAATAGTCATTGGAACACCCATGATAATGCTCTCAGAGACACCCTTGATAGTATCGTGTTTGCCATAAAACGAAGCCTCAAACAGATGGTCGGTCGTGCGCTCGAAACTAGCGAGCATCAGCACGCTGTCTTTCATCTTGGCAATACCGAATCGGGTAATGCCGAGAACTTCTCCCTACAAAGCCATTTGATCAAAACCAGCATGTTAGAAATCTGAGCAGAACACAGCAGCCTTTGCCGTTTTGGCATTGATCAGAGTAATCCAGACCTTGAATGTCATGAGATCAGCGAGCAGCATGACATGTCGATGATCGATTGTCATGCCGTGACTCTTCATCGTATAGAGAATCTCATCAATAATGGTTTTGCTGTCACAACAAGTATATCAGCGCAGGTCACAAGTTTGGCAATACATGCATATGGCGCACGAATACAGATGCAATCTACTGATTCATAGACCTACCGCGCTGCTTCAATGCCAAGCGTCTTGAGACACTCAAGAACATGGTTCGAGCGCGTTTTGGTTCCTTCCACACCTGCAAGGCAGCACAGAGTCAGTTAGCAAACCCAAACGAAACCAAACAGCACCGTTGATTGAGCTGCGCCTTACCATCTACACCCATGACTTCCTTGAGGCCGTTGCCCTCTACAAGCAACTCAAATCTATTTGCCCCACTGACTTCGTTGATCACAGCGCGAGTGACAGAAGGAAGACCCTGTGCATCGTCGTGTGAGCTGATTGATCATGATGATAGGAAATAGGTGGACGCAATAGCACCAAATCACCTTGATGACAACTTTGGGAAGAGCGCGCTTAAGCGCCTGCATCAGAATGTATGTGTTGACACTGTCGCCCTTGAGTGACTTTGGGCGAGGTACTACAATACGCAGCCGATCGGCACGTTCAATACGGATATGCTGCAAGATGCCAACGAAACAATCTGTCAGTATCAAAAGTGCATAATACAGCAAAGTAGTAGGAAAAAGACATACCGTGTCACTGATTTTGAGCTTTGGTGCACGAACTATAGCCCAGCGAATAGAATCAATGTTGACTTCAAGCTGAACGACATGATCAAGCACTGTGTTAGCAAAAGCAATCAGGCAATCAAGCAATCAAGCAATCAAGCAATCAAGCAATCAAATGTGAAAATAGACTGTTGCGACCAACCTGTAGTTTGCGAATGGTTTCGAGATCAATCTTGACCTTGAGGCTGATTTCATCTGAAGTAATCGATTCTTGGATGTAGGATGTCACGTCTTCAAGCAATGTTTTTTCGATACGGCCCTTGACAACGCGCGACGATGCCTCTGCACCAATCCTTGACTGTTCGCCCATTTGCGGCTGGCCTTGGACAAACACGCCAACATTGGGTTTGAGACAAGTTGTGATGATGGGTGTTGAGATGCTCTTTGACGCGTTGATGATCTCCTTGATGCGAGGAACACCGAGAGTTACGTTCATGCTGGCTACACCAGCAAAGTGGAACGTTTTCTGTTAGATGACAAATGCAAGAGCAAAACACCAGAAACAGTAAGTTGGCTGCCGCGGTACCACTCAATCAGAGATAGGGCGAGGCATGCTTACCAGCGTCATCTGGGTGCCAGGTTCACCAATACTCTGCGCACCGACGGCACCAACAGCAGTGCCTAGAGAAGATTGCCGAGCAAGCCTCATATAGTCAGATACATGCTTGTATGCCAGGCATTCATACGAATGAAGAGCAGTATCGGTCGAAATCACAACAGACCTGGCTCAATCATGGCCTTGGCATACTTGTTCCGACAAGTGTTGAGGAAATGAAGCAGTTGAGCGCGGGTGATACCGTTCTTCAAGGCTGTGTATAGATAAGATGAATGAGTCCAATGTTGCGGTGAATCACTCAAGATACATCGAAAAGAAGTAGAGTCGATTTCACTTACGACCCTTGCGAGTTTCCAAGTTGGATACTTGGCCATCAGCAGAGCTTTGGGCAGTTTCTTTCTTGGCCATCTGCTGTTTCTTTTCGAATTCCTTGATGGGTTTGACCTCTTTTTCGATAAACTGTCGAAGATTTGCAATGTACAGTTCAGAGCACTGACTGGCGAATTCGGCGATTTTCCTGTTTGAAATAGACTCGATCTCAGACGAAGTAAGGAACGCGTCTTTCCCGACAGGAATAGCAGCCTAGTATGCATGCAGGCAACCAGATTGTTCGAAGAAACAATTAGCATGATAGACACACACACACACATATAGAATATAGACAACAGTAATGATGCTGGTGGTACCTTGCTATGCATAAGATTGCGAGGAAACTCCACTGGCTTTTCAGCAGAGCCTTCGATATTCGGAGGATCCAGACCGTCATCACCATACTTGAACTGTACAATGCCGCCACTCGAGTCTCGCACAGACAGGTCATAGTGACAGACAAGATCTTCCAGAGCCTTCATCAGTCGACGTTGCATATAGCCTGTTTCTGCTGTCTTGACAGCGGTATCAACCAGGCCTTCACGGCCAGACACAGCATGGAATAGAAACTCTGTTGGATGCAGGCCGCTGTAGAAGCTATTTTTGACAAAGCCCTTTGCAGCAGGCGTTTTCGCTGGTGCGTACAGACAGGGACGAGAGTTGATCGTTAGATTGCTGTCTCGTGGTTGTATCAAGCTGACATTTGTATCAAAAATGTCTTACAGTTTTTGGGAAAGTGTGGCAGCGAACGATCGCCAAAGCCATCGGGAATGCGGCTACCACTGATAATCTGCTGTCCGACACAGGCAACCATCTGCGATACGTTGATTTTGGAACCTAGAGCCAGTCACATGTCAGCAGCCAGTTCAGACTGTGCGATTGGCAATACGATCCAAGCAGTAGATTGATATTGTAAACCGACCTTTGGATCCACACAGAGACATGATCAGTGGTGCGTTATACTTGCTAAGCTCATTGAAGCACACTTGACCAACATCGTCACGAATCTTGCTCAGAATGCCAGACAGTTTTGCCTCGAGTGTTTGCATTTCGTTGCATCCTGGCTGATTTGGTAATCTGCCCTCGCGTGATAGCGTGATCATAGTATCGCAGTCATCGTTGCCCTTTTTGATCGTAGCTTCTTTTTGCCTTTGTAGCTCGATGCCCGGTTGGACGTCATTGATACCGATCGAAAACCCTTGGTTGGCTGAAAATGCAGCAAAACCGTCAGTCTTGTTTTTTAACAAATCTGACAACAGGTGCTGAAAACTCACCAAGCCAGCGCGCAGACAGCTTCGCGACCTTGTTCATGCAGTTTGCGGCTTCGACAGGACCATAATCTCGAAGGACGACATAGAACATCGACTCCTTGTTTCCATCGCCAATAATGGACTTGTCAACAACGCCGCAGAGGAGCTCACTGTTTTGGATGTAGAGATACGCGTCGTTGGGGCACATGCATGGGTTGACAGGCTGGCCAGAGTTTGTGAGGCTCTTGCTAAAGGGCACACCCGTTCGTTTGTTTTTAATGTCCTTGTCGAATGTACGACACTTGGTTTCAAGATTCACCAGAACCTTGGAGTCATTATTTGGACGAAGGAGCACACTGAAGATTTGCTTTCCAGTCCAGAGTGCGATTGGCTAGAGGTACGCATAATCCAAAACATGTGTATGGTCAGTACAATACAGTCGTTACTGGATACACCACAGTCGATCCATTACAGACTTTTAAGATTGCAGGTGGAGGAATCGTTATGTTCAGCAGCGAATCAGCCATGTAAGAGCATATCTGTGTAAACTGTGATCGATCGTAGAAGGTGTCTTTACGGGACAGCAAGTAAGAGGCCGTGATGAAATCCTGTGTCGCAGCAATCAGGGGCTGTCCGTTTCGTGGCGTAACAAGATTGTTTTTGACCTGTGCGTAGACCACCAGCAAGCAGTAATTAGAGCCCTGAGTCGAAGCAAAATGGCAAGAGTGTGCAGATGCGCTGGCACTTACTCCCATGAGCTCGATGGCCTCTGCACGAGCTTCTTCAGTCTGAGGTACATGCAAGTTCATCTCATCACCATCAAAATCAGCGTTATAGGGTGTGCACACACACTCATTGAATCGAAACGTGCGCCAAGGTCGAACTTTCACAAAGTGAGCCATGATACTCAGTTTGTGAAGCGATGGCTGGCGATTGAACAGAACAACATCGTCGTCTTGCAGATGTCGCTCAACAACATCGCCTGGTTGAAGTTCCATTGCAATCTTTTCACGGTTGCCGTATCGTAGGAAACTGGAGCGGATATTCTCAATCGTTAGTCTAACCGTAGGTCAAAGCATGCCTTGACTATTATGCACAAAGCAAATTGGCACGCAAGCACCAACCGTTTCATGCCAGTTGCCTGAGAGGCTAGATACTGAGCGCCGGGGTGAATATCAGGACCGTTTATAACGTTTAGACGAAGGCGTTCCAGGTTGTATTTTGTTACGCGCTCAGGATACGTAAGGACCTTTGCAACACGTTCAGGGACGGCAACTTGGTCAATCCTGAGATTTGGGTCCGGTGAGATGACAGTGCGGCCAGAGAAATCGACGCGCTTTCCGGACAGATTGCCACGAAAACGGCCGTGTTTTCCCTTGAGACGCTGGCATAGGCCCTTTTTGATCTTTGGCAGATTCTAATATACCAGACAATCAAACATGGTTATAAACGCTGATATACAAAAGTCGAGACTGTGCACAAGTAGCTGAAAGCATAGACTCACGCCCTGTAGATGTGTCGGAATGCCTGGTAGATCACTTGTGACATACATGGCGCACTGGAGCTGTAGAAAATCCCAATATTCCTGAAATAGATTGCACATATGTCAGATGAAATGGCTTTGCTATAGATTTCGGACTTTTTGCTGTGTTCAGTTATGTGTAAATGCACTTGCCATTAGTAGAGGCGTCTGTGTACCATCCTGCATGCATGCACGGATCTTTGTATTAATATCTACGATTTCCGATGCAAGCACTGTAAGATCATCTTCCGTACTATACACAGAATAGTCGAAAAAGTTATCGTTGACATATTAGCGCAACAAACACATCGTCATTGGTAAACGTTGCTGATTGAAGATAAAGATTCACCTAGAGTCCTCCTGACCAACCGACGGACGAATGCATATCGGTGGTACTGGCAGAGCATTCCAGATAAATAGCTCAGGACGTGCAGTGTTTGAATCAAGACCAAGCAGCTCGCAGTCCTGAAAGAGTATAGCGGCTGTGTTTAGTCCACAACGTTTGAAGCTACAGCAGGCAATCCAACCACGTGATGCTTGACTTTTAAACTCACCTCGCCTGTGATAGCTTGGAAGAGATCCAGAACAACGAGCGGATTGAGATCTTCCTGAGCCTTTGAGACATGAGCTTTGAGAGTCGGGTCTGCCTTAATGGCAGCCTCAAACGTCTTACGGAACAGATCCTCATCCTCTGACTTGTTCTTCTTTTTAAACTTTTCGTGGACAATCTTGAGTGCTCCGACTTTTTTGATCATTCCTGGTATTGATGCTATGATTAGACAGACTCTAGATACGAAAAGCATAACACGATGGCTGGGTGCACAAACCATTGAGTGATGCGCAGTGAGGGCACACGCTGACTTTTTTGCACATGGCGTTTAGGCTTTTGAGGATTTCTTTTCGACGGATCGCATCTAGAGTTGGATTTCGCATACGCTTGAGAAAGGCTCTGCGATTGGTCTCGTCAAGCAAAACGCGACTGCAAGTCTGAGTATTTATAGTCAGTTGTGATATATCCCGATCAAGCAGTAGACTATCTGTGAAGCCGCAGATAAAAGGACGCAGCACGCTGAGAACAGTGAAGCAAGCAAGCCATGTGAATATCAATCTACCTTGCAGATGTTCTGGAGCACAGTCATCATCAGCTTGTAGTATCCAATGTGGAAAACAGGCAGGAACAGTCTGATGACGCCAAAGTGACCAACGCAGTCCTGGATATTCTCTCCGCAAGTCTCGCATGGTGCTATTTTTATCTGCAGTGCCCTGCGAACGATTTGTGTGCGGGAGCATGGCGGCAGCAGGCAGAGCGATTCAAGTGCAAGGAAGAGAATGTGAGCAATGTGACTGGAGCGCGCACAACGAAATGAGATTGTGCCTTGAAGCCAGCAACAAGTAGCAGTTTGTCGTGACTAGTGGGTGACGCACGTACCAGCTTCCTGTCAAGGGCACCGAAGCGAGCAGGCGGACGATTGGGACGAGTGACGTCATAGAGGTCGCGCTGGTGCAGCTCGAGCGCCGACATTTGCTTTGCGTCCTGCGCCGACAGAACCGAAAAGTCGATTCTCGTTCTGTGGATTCACAAGTGTCAGACCATCGTCGGTTCTTATATAGAAATACACAGTCGAATATCCAGATGCAGATGCAGACGCAGACGCAGACGCAGACGCAGACGCAGGTTAAGATGCAAGTGCAGCACGCACATGACTTTAGGCGCTGTGTCCAGCACCGGTCTCTTGGTCATGTTTGCTGGTTTGCTGGTTTGCTGGTTTGCTGCTGCTGCTTTTGTTGTTTTGTTTTTTGAGTTTGTTGAACAAGAAACAGCAATTCAAGATTGACGCAATGGATCTGATGGTGGTCGATCAAGCAGCAGCAACAGCAGCCACAGCAGCCACAGCAGCCACAGCAGCAGCAGTCGCAACGACGATGGTTGATCCTGCAGCAGCAGATGTGCTGCTAGTGATGGCGTGTGGCGAGCTTGCTCGGCTGGTGGCGCTCACGAGTGCAGCTGCCGTCAGCCAGGCGCGCCAGGCACAGCTTGCCCAGCGTCGTCGCTCAAGCACACCAGCGACCCAGCCAGTGGCAGCGCAACTTGCACAGGCAGAAGCACAGGCACAAGCAGAAGCCGCCGAGATTGCTGGATTGCGGCAGACGAGCAGCGCAGCAGCGCAGATCGCAGAAACACTCCTGAGACGCATTCTCGCTCTCGCAGTCGGACCTCATGTTTCTGGCGCTGTGACGGTCTCGCTGCGACTGTTTGATCTGGCAAGTCCAACACTCAGTCCAACACTCATTCAAATCCATCTCCACAGAGTCGTGGATTGCAAATGCTGTCGCTGCCATTGTCGCTGATACAAATGCTGCTCTGAAATCTTGTTTGATCTCAGCTCAAGTCTTGCTCCTCGCTGCGGATGCTCTATGCATTGCTCTCAGCAATCCACGAACTCGTTACTGCAAGTAGATACTGCTGCTCCATCAGCTTGCAGCAGTTTCTGTGCTTACATGTGCTTCGGCTGTCATGCAGGTCAAGGACATATTCTCAAAGATGCCACACAAGACAGTGACTCAGTGCTTTGCCTCGCTCTGTGTTCTTGCAAACGATCAGCACGCACGTATCCGGAGGCTTGTGTTTAGAATCATCGCTCGTGCTGCTTATTTGCCATCAATGCAGCTACAAGTTGTGCAACTCGTCATTACATTCATCAAAGATCCAGATCCAACTGTGCAGCAGGTACACAGGCTGTTCAAACGACATTAATCTGCTATACCAGCCATCAGTTCTGACAAATCAAATCAACAGACCTGTCTGTCTCTGTTGACGGTGCTATGGCCTGTAATCCTTACTCAGAAACAGATTGATCAAGCGGCTATTCGTTCAAAGCTCTTGCAGAAGCTTGAGAACGGCATTGAATTAGTCAAGTCAGCGGCTCTGGAATTACTATGGTTAGATCTCATCAGCTGCATATCAGATCTGAGTGTTTGCAGTTGATGCTGACACTGTTACATCCAAGGACAATGGCTACAGCGTCACCTGAAGAGTTCATTGATGTTGGCATCATGGGTGGTTCTCAAACTGAGCGCGTGTCAATGTCCAATCACTTATTTCTTATTCTGTGCGACATCCTCAACGATCCATCTCCAAGCTTGCGTGCAAAGGTATCCGCAGCCATGTCGAAACAATGTCTCGCCGACAGACTACACGCATGCCATTTTCTGATACTGAAGACTGTGTATGCATGTGTTAAATCTGCAGGCACTTCTTTTGATGGGCACATTGTCGCATACTTCCCAGTCAATTCTGCTACAGACACTCAACAAAACAATCACAGCACCACCAAAGAGAATCACCAGCCGTTGGCAAGAAACACCTGCCACGGTAAGCGCATGTTCATCTAGCATTGGCTCTGAACAATAATCTGCAAGAGTGCTAACTAGCAAACAACCAGCAATACAAGCACACCGATGGAGGTGACTTTGATATCAGTGCAGTCAATACAGCTTTGACAACCTCGTCTATGTGTGGCGCGTTCATCCATGGCCTCGAGGATGAGTTTGCCGCAGTAAGATCTAGCGCTGTTGGTGAGACACTAGGGCTATAGTAGTTGCTGTCAATGTGCGGCTGTTGAATATGGCGAACTTACTATCCAATACCATTCAATCCAATAGACACGATTTGTGAACTCGCTTGCACTGGCTCAAAGTTTGCAGATATGAGTATCCCGTATCTTGTTGGTAAAGGCTGCTATTCCCATTTGTTACTGCTATTAACCACAACCACAACCACAATCTGACTCGCTGGCTCCAGATATGTTCAATGACGACCACAAGGACATTCGTTTGAATGCGCTGATCAGCGTCAGAAAAGTGTCGTATACTTGGAAGCTATCATTGAAAGACGCGTTGCTTCAGACTGTGATGCTGTGTCTGTTTGATGCAGACATCAAGATCCGCTTTGCCACACACAAACTGCTTGGGTATGGCACTTGATGGATCAAACTGTGTCTACATGCGCACGCAAACCTGCCTGCGATCTGGAATGCGGCGACTAATAGATGACTCTGATTTGACAACTTCCAGTGACGCAAGCATTCAGACTGAGGAAACGCTTGTTCGTGTGATCGAAGTGCTCCGCAAAGCGCGTGAGACGTTTCCTTCTGATCTTGGCTCAATCCTAAAGGCACATCGCCAGCTTGGCCAGGCACATCCGTCACTTGTTGGTTAGATGATATACTGCACCAAACCTTTTATCGACTTTTAGATGCTACATTCTGACATGGCGATTTTGAATGGCAGGTGCACTGATTCCTAGATTATTGCGGCTTGATCCTCGGTTTCTTGCGCAAGCGATCCGCAGCGACGATATGAACCGTAAGTTGCATGCTCATTGGTCGCTCAACTGTTTTTGAATCAAAGCTGTAACACACTTTTGCAACATTACAGATGTCACCCATCTGATCTTGATCTTCAGTGCGTGCTCAGCGGCACCGGAACTGATCGCCTCGCTTCCTGGGTTTGCAAAAGAGCAGTACATGCTTCTACGCGAGACCTATTCATATGCGATCCCCAATATCAGTTCGCTTGCCAAATCCACTAACATTGCACACGACTCCAGTTCAATAGGTACAGTTCAACACCCGTCATCAAGATTGTATCTTCATTCAAGCTAATCACAAACTGCCTGGTTTCATCAGTAAATACACAGATGTTTGACATTCGCAAAACGATTGAGCTTCTGCTTTCGCATAAACGCACTGCATTCGGCCATTCAAAGTCATACGCATCGCCTGCCGCTTCTCAGATGGCTCGGTATGCGATTACAGCTGTATATAATAATCGAATCTGAGTTACAATGGGTTGATGTGCTGACCAGTTTGGTAGAGATCTTAACTTGCTTGCTCAACGAAATGCGCCTCGATCCGTGCTATATGATTTTATCAACACGGCGCTGCTCAACAATCGCTTGACGGTGAGCAGATAAATGCTGTTTGGTCCTTTTGATGCACAGTCTGGATCTGACATGAAGCTGTAGACTGCGGCAGATATATTCCAAGGCCTGCCTGTTAGCGTGATTCGCCAACTCAAGTCGCCCAATACCAAAGAACACAGTATATCACTCGCCACCGTTCCTGATCATCTGCGTAAGCGCGCTGCGAAAATCAAGGTTGTTGGTCCCACTCGATTTTCACTGTGCGGCCACCAGCCACTGTCGATCCCTTGCCAGCTGCACCTGGTCAACATCGACGATCTCTCTGTCGTCACAATCGAGGTTTGGTGTATTTTAGCTGCTGTTATTGCACCGAGTGCTTTTGAGATCAATAGATTGAATTAGTACTAACTTGTGCCCACAAAACGATTCAGGTGCCTGGGTACATCTATAGCCTGGTCGGACAGCCAGCCGTGTTTGAGCGACCGATGGAGTGGACTGTTGATATGGACATTGTGTTCAATATCGGACATGCAAATGGTTTGAACGCGTGCTTGATCACCTGCGATCCCAACCATCGCTTTGCTGACACAAATCATGGTCAAACAGGTGCGATGGATGTGAATCTTGTATGCAAGATTGGCCAAACAGTTGCATCGACTGCAACCATTCGGCTGGATTTTACATGAAACGTAGCAAGTTGCAACGGGCTAGAATGACCACAAATCCAAAGTGTTGGGGTTTCGTTCATTTCGGATGCAGTAATCCTGTTCCATAAACACGCATCATAGACTCGTGCCATGGCTGTGACGATGCTGTACCTGAATAGACACTCTCCGTGTCACTTGCTGTCTGGACCGAGTTTGTTGCCGAGGGCGAATCAGTGCGCAACATGTCAGATAATAGCCATCCACCCAGCCCTTTTGAGAGATCAGCACGCAGTATAGATACAGCATGGCGTGCAGCATCTCGTGGCGATAACTGCTGCGACGGCAGCACGATTGTCGATGCTCCTTGCAACGTCAGAAAGATTGCTGTCTGCTTTGAGCTTGTGTTGGTATTGAATCGAAGTGGCGAAACCTGTGGCGAATAGTCGCACAATATGACTGCCGAGCCTGGGATGTAGCACAATCAGTATGCTGCATGCTTTGGGCAATCACAATAGCTCGTCGCGTTTGAAAATGTGTTTTGCTGGGTTTCTGCTTACCGTTCAGTTTAAGATTCGACAGCCAGCAAAGACGACCCGATGTCACGAGTGCTGGTCCGCAGTAGATGCAAACTGGACCTCGCTGCATCAACTCGGCGAGCTCGTCCGGACTGATATCATTTGCTAGCAGTCCTGTTGCCCTACTGCCACTCTTGGCCAACTCATCAGCAAGGATCTTTCCGTGGCGCAATCCTGTTGGATAGACAGCATCTGCGAAATCACAGTTAGCACATCTAGCAGAGCTTAGAGCGAATTCTTAATAGTCCAGAGGGATGCATAAACATACAGTTGAGCACTAGTTGGGCAACAGGAATCGCACAAAATCAAGAGAGAGAATATATCAGCACTGCTGTGAATACTGGATGTCAGATTACAAATCTGCGCCTGTCCAAGTCATCTCACCGAGCTGGTTCGGCTCCTTCTTCTCAACCTCTTGGACCTTGTCCTTCTTTTTTGGCGGATCTGGTACGGGCTGCTTCACAGCAAGGGGCTCAGCGACCAGCTTGATTCTTGCCAAAAGTGTATGCAGATCTGTTTATAGACACGTTACACAACGAGTTAGCGAACTGATCTGTTGATAACACCATCAGTTTGCCTCAAAGACACTTGTTGTTCAACGCACGTAAATCACGAGAGATTGAAGTTGTGCTGCGAAAGTGCTTGATCAGCATTCCTTCAATCGGAAGCTCTTCGAGAACACTATCGAGCAGAAGATACACATGCATCGAGCTGTCGAGAATCAACTCTGATTCATCTTTGGGGAGTAGGCTCTTTGAGCGACCTTTAAGCTCCGATTCTCCCAGTGGCGTTGCAACTGTCGGCGCCACTGTCGTTGCTTCGGCAGAATCTTGATCCTGCTTGAATGTAGAAAACACCTCGTCCAGCATGCTCTCGATCTTTTGAAGCAGCAACACATCATCTAAACCCTCGGTTCTCTGACAACCATATAAAGGTCGCAGATCGTTAGTAAGCCTCGAGTCCCAAAGCATCGCATCGCATGGCATCGCATCACATCCATTCTATTCTCAAGACCTTGCATTAGATCTAGGAAGTGGACTATAGAGCATAGATCATACCTGTTGGCGATACACAGCGACGAGGTCGCGCAATCGCGTTGCTGAAACCTCTCTGATCTCGACATCAATCGATGCATCTTCACCTGGCGACCTCTTGCGCTCACTCTTTGCATTCAGACCATCTTTGCGTCGCGTCAATAGTCCGATATGAAGAGTCGCTCCATCAAGTGAATGCTGCAATATCAATATCTTGCATGCATCCTTGGGCCATTCGATCTGTTGGACAAGCTGCGGCCACCGCGCTGCAAGCGATACAGGATCTCGCTCGTTTGCAGCTGTATTTGTCGGCAGCTTTGATACGGATATCTTTGAGATGAATTTAAGCAGGATTGCAAAGTCTGGTCGAACAAACATACTGTTTGAGAGCTGTTGATATGCAGCATGAATCGTTGGCAATGAATCGCTAGTATGCATTGCAGCCAGATATCTGACGCATGATGAAAACAACAACCAACAGCAGCAACAAAATCATCATTACGGTTAGTATTGTTGATCCATAGACTATTGTCTTTTGCTCAGTATTGCAAGCAATGCGGCTATAGTTGATGTTTATGGTTTCTTGCCAAAACCCCTCTAACCTGAATGATAGAGTGTGATCTGTTCCTGATCGCGAAAGCTTGAAAAGTATCTCAGATGCGATACGAGCCTTTTGAAAGTTGCCTGATGCGACAAGGAGATCAAGTGCATCGGCCAGTCGCTTCATCGCCGAGGCTGAAAGCTGCCGAACAGTGTCTTCTACAAACATAGAATGTATGAGTTTTACTCTTAAAAAGTAGTCATTTATCACATTACCGCACTCTTACCAGGCGCATCCCTGTGAATCTGCATATAGTCATTCATCCCAAGATGGAAATCGACTTCACTGGATGTAGGCATATTCGAGATATGATCGATTATCTTGCTGTGTCGCTCGGCAGCGGCTGCAGCGGCAAGAGCATCAGCTGCTGTTTTTTGGTTTGCTGCATTCGTCGAGTTTCCATTGGCTGCATTGGCAACCATATCATCAAGCATGTCTGTGATTGTTCTCTTTGGAGTTGTTGGAGGGTGCAAGAATAGATGGATCTTCATATCTGCCAGCAGAAACGTCAAAGCGTCGACAGCTTTTGACTGATTTTGGGACGTCGATAGCAGGTTAGAGTAGAGCAGATACGACTCGACTTGTTTACAAACTGTGTATGCAACACCTGCATGTGGAGGACAGTGGATGTTTTTGAGTAAGTAGGATAGATGTCGATAGTAGATATCCAGCGTTGCATCTGGATCGTCCATGCTCTGAGCGTTGCTGAGTGCGGATGCCGATAACTGTTCATATATGTCGCAAATCATAATGGCACTTTGACGCGCTTGTGCAGAACCGTTGGAATCTATCGGTGCATTCGAAAGTACCCACATCTTTGCAATATAGAGTCGATGGAGATGTAGATAGTGAGTCCCTGCTGCAGAAAAACTATCAATCGTTGCATCCAAGCGGCCGATACACTTTGACAGCGCTGCACTTGAATCTGTCCAGTCTGTTACTAGATTTAGTTGAGAAACAGTCTCGCATATCACTGCCAGAATCTCGTAGCTGCTGTCAAATCTGAAACTCGGATTCCGTGATGGCGCTTGAACCTGGAATTTGGGTTGTGATTGCGAAGAGGCTTGCGAGTCTATGTTTCTGACTCTGGATCTTGTTTGTGACTTTTGCGTCTTTGGCTGCGTCTCTAGCGCTTTCGTCGCACAGTGCAGGGCCATGGGATATGAGTTTGTTGCGACTGCGATGAGCGATCCCAATGCATACGCTTTTGTGATTGCATCGCTGTCGGAATGAAATAGTGCCAGTTTGATACTCTGCGAAACAAGTTTCTGTGCCTCTGTATAGTCCCCGAAATACATGTAGCACTCTGCCTTGAACAGAAAGATGTCGTACATGTATCGAAACATGACCGATTCATCGACACTAGACTGCCTTATTGTGAGTGCAAGCTGCCCGTCTTCGTGTGTTCCAGCAGATCGAAGCATCACGAGTTTGTACTTTTCAGATGCTCGCTTTTCAAGACCCTGCATCGACAAAATAACCGAAAAGTACAGTTGGATCGAAGAAAGCAGGTCGGGATTCTCTGGACACGAGAGTTCTGCTATCAGTTCGAGCAGACAGAATATCGGATGCGTTGACTGCAGATCGTGCAGTCTAACAAGCTCCAACACAATACCCAGAAGGCTGGAGCAGACACCTAAGGGATCTTTTACATTGTGCTTGTTGATATGGTTGAAGTGTGTCGACTGCATGTACATACTGCGCTGGGTCGGTGGCATTGTGAACAGATGCCAAGTCTCTGCTGACGGTATTTCAACGGCCTCCTGCACAACCTGCGGCTCTTTTGGCTTGCGTAGCTTTGCAGCTGATTTTGCTCCACTCGGCGCCGCTGCAGTACCAGAACCTGCCGTTGCAGCTGTTCCAGCGTTTGTTGCCGCAGCAGCGTCCTTTTCGCTCTGTTCGACCGGGGGACGCGCGTAAAGTAAGAGCTGTGTGATAAGCGACTCTGCTGCATGTCGAGCAGCGTAAATACAAGCCGATCGCTCTTCTTTGTCGACAATATACTGGGCGAAAAGAAGCTGCTCTTTGATGCGCATAAAGATATCGTCGATGCTGTTAGGGTCGGCGGGTGTACGTGGATTCGAAGGAGCCGTGACAGGTCGATCTCCTCCTGTTTGCGATGCAACATCTACGGCAGAAGTCATTACGGTGGTCGCCACCGTCGAACCAGACACTGTTCCTAGCCCAGCTGTCGAAGCGCTCTCAAACGCAGCAGCAGCAGCGATATTGAATGACGTGGTGTCTTTGGGACTGGCGCATCCGCTAGTGACAAGCCATCGATCGTACTCTGACTGAATCACGCGGGCTGTCCATGTGTTTGTCAAATGCTTTGACGATAGTAGCTTGAGTGCAATCTGAAATGCCTCCATCTTTTTATCGACCGAAGTAAGAGCAGTTGCCAGCGTCTTCCACGTCATGGCTTGCACCTCGATGCTGTCGTCCTTGAGCGGCACCAGCGATGATCCCTTTCCAAGCATGTTCAGGATCAATGCTTTGCGGAACCATATTTCGCTCTGCTTTCGCTTGACAAGGACGCGCAAGCCGTAATCTGACAATCGCAATGCCACCATGAGCTTATTGTCGTCGATCAAGATATCAATAGTGACACAAAACAGATCCTGAAGAATCACGATATCGGCATCATCAAGCATATCAAATTGGTTCCTGAACCGTTTGTCTTGGTTGTATGCAACTGCAATCTGCTTGAGTATCGACATTATGTCCTTGAGCACCATGCTAAACTGCTGCTTTGTTAGATAAGGATTGACTGTGCTCCAAATATGCCGCAGACACAGACGTAGGATTGTTGGGTTGCTCAGAGGAGTTTTGATGCAGCAGGTGAGAAGAGTCATGAGCATAGTCATGGCAGCCTTCAAGTGTCTTGAATTTCGTTGCATCTGGCGCGTGCATGACAGCATCAGTTGCGTTGAAAGCAGGCGTGATGTCACCAGCCACTATAAAGACAGCAACACATTAGACACAGACATTATTGTCAGCATACGCAGCATGTCTTATACACAGTCAAACGATATTCACCTGGTTCAGATAGTCAGACTTGTCAATCTGCGCCGCTTCTATATTCTTTAGATAATTCTGGGCACGCCATGCACAGCCAAAAGCAATACCAGTCTGGTTCAGTTCAAAAGCCTGTTTTCCAATTCTCAAAAACAACTCGATGCGAAACACGTCTGGAATAAACTTGATCTGACGTAAAAGTGCTACCGAGTGCTCAATCGTACTGATTTCAGAGTCTTTGCTTGATTTCGCGCCTGTGGAACCTCCGCCACCACTCACACCGGCTTGCTGAGCGATCTCGATCGAAGCAAATAGGCGAACAACTGGATCTTCTGTTTCGATGTTACTTGCTGATGCTGCCGGTGTCCTTTGCGCTTGCAGCCGACACCAGCTACGCGCGTTTGCAAACAGCGAGTTATAGTCTGCATTCTTTGCGGATAGACCGTTCTTAAGCGCCTCCTCTGCCATTTTGAGCGCCGATGCACCATCCTTTGCGTTTCCACCAGTTTTGGCTTTTCCTCGTGCTGCATCAGTAGACTGCGACTGCGCCTCTAGCAGCGAGATTGAATAGGCGTTGCAGATATGAGCAAACAGCGCCGTATCGTTAACATTGGCATCACCAAGAGTGTCTGTCAATTTCTGGAACATATCCATCCACATATCGGATGAATGCGGGTCTGATTTCTGCCCATCCTGCGCAAGGTATCTTGATATTGACACAAACATGTTCCAAATGCTTGCGGCACTATTGAATATAATCCAATGGTCGCCAGTCGTCTTGCCAACCTCGATTGCAGCTAAGAAACTCGTCGAGGCAACTTCGATACGCTTTGTCAAATCAACCTTTGGTGTCAGTTGCAGCAGACCGTAAAAGATGCTTAACCCGCGAACCATCTGCGCCTCTGCAAGCAGCCGCTTCTTGTCGGCTGTCACTGCCTCTGTGTCCACCAAGACACTTGCGGTAACAAATGCTAGCTCCCATATCTCAAGAACCATTGCATCGGCATCTTCGTCTTGCTCCATCAGATCACTCTTGTCGTAGTTGACTCTCGAAGGCACAATTCGGGATTCGGCGATTCGACGCGCCTCGCGCATTACTTCGACAACCACGCCATAAAATACGGCTGAATGGCCCGAGTTTCCTGAATGACCTGAATGCTCAGCAAACTGCTTTTTGCGACCCAGCTTTTCTCCAAAGTTTCCTCGCTCATATGCCTGCGCGCAGGAATCCAACAACTTGATCAGCTTACATCATGATTGTGTGATCAACAATACATCAACTTCACTCACAGGGTACAGAACTTTCATGGCTTGCAGCAGGAAATGATTTGACTCCTTGATACCGGTGCTCATTCGGGCACGATCGACTAGTGTCAGTGCTGTCAAATGTCAAGTGTAAACATCCGTGTCCAACGCGCAGTCGTCATTGTAAATCAGTAATCCATACGACTGATATTCCCTCAAGACAACCTGACAATACAATGCTGGTTCAGTCAGACCTTTGATTTCCGCTTTGACTTTTGTTGATAAGCTGTGAAGCTTGGCTGTTATTCTATTGGCAGTGATCTGGTTCTCATTCTTATGCTCTGCACTGGCAGTCTTGTGCGATGCAAGCTCAGAATGTGTCTGTGCCAGAGACAATAGATCCAACACTTCAAAGCATTTCGCCAACTCGTGTTCTAAGAAGAACTCGAGTTCCGTTGTCTTTGCTGCCCCAACAGTCTTCAGGGCTTTGCACGCATTCCTCAAAAATCCGACAATCGAATGCCGCGTTTCGTCAGCCAATATTGGTTGTAGGATGTTCCATGTCGTGATGCTGCCGTCAACAACAATATCTTCGATACAATCCGTCGCGACCTTTTCAATCACTCGAGAGATGTTTTGCAGCGCATTCAAACTTGCAGACAAAAGACTGCTAGGTCCGCCATGGTCGCTGTCGTTTTCGTGCAGGTGGAGCAAAGCTTCTGCTTCCAAGAGACAGCTCTGTGCAGTCAATCGCACGTCTGCCGAGTTTTTGGGACACGACGCTACTAGATCGAACGCTTGTCGGTACAGTTTGTGCTGAATTGCCTCGCGTGCCAGCACAAGTTTTATATATCTCTCTGGCAGGATAATTGCCTGGTCAGAGGGTTTTGAACCATCTCGCTGCTTTTTAGTGCTTGCCTCGATAACATCGCGGCAGGATTCAAGAACAGATGCCGTGAGCGAATGCTGGGGCACGGGGGCTGATGAGATGGATGCGGCTGCTGCGGCTGCTTTGATATGGTCGAGAAGCGAGAGTGCCTTCCAGATGGGAATTGTTGACCACTTTGGTTCGATGAGCTCCATGATCTTGGGTGATAGTGCAAGGATTGTGCGAAAGCCTTGGATGAATGGATACTCGACTTTGGGACGATTGGCAGCGATCTGGCTCGCCTTGATCAAGCACATTTTCGTTTCCTCGACTCCTTTCTTTGTTGGTACTTCTTTGATTTCCTCGCCGACAATCATTCGCGCAAGCAGCAGGTACAGGATCATCTGCCACATTGAGTCAGAGTCTGACAATTGTGTGATGCTCGAAGACTTTGCAACCGCCTCGAATCCAGCAATGGTTTCGCGTAGGAACTCGATCGAAGGTCCAATGAATCGATAGTCGGACGCTTGAGACAGTTTAAGAAAGGTCAGTGCCGCGTTGCGGACGCTGTTGATCTCGCCAGACACGGCTGCCAGCTTGAGAATCTTTTTCAATGGTATCAGTCCGCTGACGAATTCATCTTGCGCGTCTTGCTCCTCAGTTGCTATTGTGCTTCTTGGACCAAGCTCAACAAAATACAATGCCAGTTCGGATTCTAGGGTTTCAGCAGCTTCCCTACTACAGCTGCGACGAGGCTGGTGGAGACGAGTCTTTGTCAGCATGTGCGCCTGCAGAACAAGGGCTCTGTCGTGCAAGTGCATAAGAGGTAATACACAGATGAAATGAGTTTGGATTTCGAGCTGGATCGCGTTCAAAGCGACCAACGCCAAATGAAATGCCGCTGTTAATCATGTTCAAGCCCAACGGCATACCGTTCAAGCAGACTGCTACTCGAGTTGTTTTCAATAAAGAACTCGGCCAGGTATCTACAGTTTGCCATTGGTCTCCATTCAGTACAGTACAGCGAGCACGATAGACAAGCGAAACCGCCATCCAAGGAAACCTCTCTGCAATCAGCCAGTCTTCGCGTTCCAAACACTCCTGAGCCTGTTTGAGTCAGCGAGACGACAGAATCGTGATATAATCAGACGAATGCAGCAACATGGACAGCATTAGGTTATCCTGCTCAGTTTGTTGATGGATGGCGGTCGTGTCAACAGAGTCCTCAGCAACCACAGGCAACTGACCGAATCTAGCAAGCTCTCCATTGTTGCTGTGTGATTTGCCAACTTTTCTCAGGGAAACTTGCAACCAATGATGCTGCTGCGCTCTCAAGCCTGCTTCGCTGTTTGGCCCAAACCCACAACAGCCAAACTCAGCGGTCATCGCCTATTCAGTGTGTCTGCACCAAGCCTTCGGCCATATAACATCCTGTTTTTTGGGACCGACAAGTTCTCCGTAACCTGTCTCCAGGCACTGCTTAACCAACGAGGTCTGTTCGATTGACTTGGTAACTGGCACACAAAGATGCACTCAGACAGCAATGATGCGACGACATACAGACAGGCTGATCGATGATATGGCAACGGATCATCAGATGCGCTTATCAAAACCATCCAGGTCGTAACGCCACCAGACAACACAGTCGTAAGAAAGCCGTCGCAAAAGCACGGTTCGTTGCAGAACGTCCCATCCTACATCCTGAGACTAGCAGCAGTTCTATGGCACGATCCAGCTGATGATGAACTATTGAACAGGACCGCTCAAAACCTTTTGTCTCGAAAACAAGATTGTATCAACGGATGCGCCGCGCAAAACGCTGAGCGGATGGCAAGTGAGTTGATACATGGATCTACAAGTGTGCACACAACGATTTTCATTCACGAGCGCATCATCTAATACTCTGGCATTCCTTTCCCAAGGCTCCTCGTTTACCAAACGGCGATCCATTCGAACTTGCTGTTGTTGTATCGTTTGGCTACTTTCTGCCACGCCGCATTATCGATACCTTCACTACTGCAGCTGTCAATGTTCATCCCTCGCTCCTTCCAAAGTGAGGATCGAGCCAGTTCTCTACATTGCTCTATATCTCTGCTGCTGCCGCTCTTTTCATTGGTCTGCTTTGGATTGGCTCACAATTTGATCAAAGGTATCGAGGTGCATCTCCAATCCAGCATGCGATTCTTGGTGGGGATGATGTCACAGGCGTGTCCATCATCGAGCTTAGCACGGACAAGTTTGATGCAGGAAGGATCCTGAAGCAAGTGACCGTGGTAAGTAACAACATCTCACTTCAGGCAGATCTGACCTGAATCGAACACTCTCAAACTGTGCTGCCTAACAATCAGCTGCTCTGCAGCCTGTTCCCAACAATGTATACTACGACGACTTGCACGACAGTCTTGCAAACAAAGGAGCAGAACTGCTTGTTGAAACACTCATGGATCTAGATAAGCACAAAAGAGAATCAACAACGCAGGATGAATCGCTTGTGACCCATGCACGCCGCTTTGAAAAGTCTGCAGGCTATATCTCGTGGAAAGACCAGACAAAGCTACAGATATTTACACTGTTTCGCGCAATCGGATCAAAGGTTTGGGATTCCTGATGCCATGAGTGATGAACTGAACAGCACGATCGTCGGCTGCGGGGCTGACCACTTGTATGCTTTACTGTCGATAAAAGATTCCGATTGTCACGCAGTTCCGTGGCAAGATATGTCGCCTGACTAAACTAGAGCAGCCTCTAACAAAACAGCAGGAAGACGAGCTGGGACTGCCTTCAGGTGACAACATCGCCCCAGGTACTTTGATATACGTGAAACAGCGAAAGTGTATCTACGTGCGATGTGCCGACGGATGGCTAGGAGTTGTATCAATCCAAATGGAAAAGAAAAACGATTTACTGGCGGATGTATTCCATAATGGACATTTGATTCAAAACCAAGTCGATCACTTTGTGAGCATTGAATGAAGCTCCTCGACCTTCATGGAAAGCTGCTGGATTCGTATCGAGTTTTTGGTCTCTTCCTTGAATCGTGTTGCAGGATGCGCCATCTGTCCATTGGACCTACTCGATGACGCGTTGGTACGCGATGCAGCACTCTGCCCAGAAAGAGTCTGTGCATCTGGCAATGGTAGCTTTGAATCAACCACACTTTCTGATTGATTGATTTCGCCTGAATCTATCCCGTGCTCAGAGAGTGGCAAAGTCCCAGTTTGGTCCTTTTGTTTCCTAATCAGCGCTTGGGATTGGACCTGCATTTGCCGTGCAAAGTGACTCGATACATGGGATGGTAAATCTGATTTCATCAAAGCTGTTAGCACGAACAAGTTCCGTGACAGGCATCAGTGAACTGATTAGACAATCTTACAATTCAGTCTGGACAGCAGCTGGATAAGCAGCGCCTTTGCAAGAGCACAATTAGTATGAGGGTGCAGGCACACTCTTATATTTGCGACAGCATCAGAAGCTAAATCTCACCCTTTGGGAGTCTGTGCTGTCCGCATGACTTTGGAGTCCGCCACGAATAAGCGATGTCCAGTATTCGACCGTAAAGCTCGCTATTGATATCGATGGCGTAAACACAGATCAGCGCACTGCCATAATAGTTCCAAAGAATATCATGGATTGACGTTATCTTCTAGCTTGCCTTTCAAATGCACTGACGGAACAATCTTTGTCGATGCCAGGACAATCCACAGCGAGTGAAGCACTGCCAAGAAACCCGAGTAAGCAATCTCAATACACTGATCCACGCTCATGCCCAAGCAGCAGCAGGCAAACCTTGTAACTTGCGATACAATGTACTGCTTAGATCTAGTATCCGTGCATCCAATAGGGACGCGACTGATGCCGTCTTGTTAGAGTCTTTGAGATGCAAGACGTCGGCCAATGCTCTCAAGACTGCGAGGATTTCATCAAGAATGTCTCGAACACAGACAAGCTCGCTGTGCTTGCTTGCGATATGGCCCAGCTGCAAACGAATCGTTTTCTGTGTCTTTTGAAGTATATCAGACAATGGCAGCAAGCGCATATCTTCTGTTGGCACCGGGCGAGCCTTGCCGCTGGACAGATCCGCTGCGCCGGAGCGTGTTGCGGATGCTTCGAGTGCTGTTCCAAAGTTGATCAGCGCAAGCAGATGGCTCTGGACTTGCTGTGTTGATGGAGATGATACAAGACTCCAGCACAGTGATATTGCGGCGTTCAAGTTGATGATGCGCTGCTCATGCTCCATGTGCGTCATGACGGCTTCCGTTGTGCGAGTTGCGGCCGCTGATCCGTCTGGAGACAGCGGCGGATCTGCTTGCTGCGAAAGCTCGTCGATCTGTTCATGCAGCTGTTTGTTGAGCTGCTGCTGATCCAGCAACGCACGCTTGAGCACAATGATCTGTGCACGCAGCTGGCTCTCAGTAAGAGAATTCTGCTGCTGCTGTTGTTGCTGTTGCTGCTGTTGTTGCTGTTGTTGCTGTTGCTGCTGCTGCTGCTGCTGCTGCTGCTGTTGCATATATGGAAGTTTGTGTGATGGAAGTTGAAGCCAGTTATCAATTCCCCTCACAAAAACAAGTCTTTCAGTCATCAACAAAACAGCGCGTCGATGATCTCTGCGGCAGTCAGTGGCAATAGATGCGGCGGCACAGGCAGCACACTGCAGCTGGGAGAATGTATCGGCAAAGGCGCTTCAGCAGTTGTATTTCGCGCACTCGATGTCAGCACTGGCCAGACAGTTGCTGTCAAGCAGTTACGGCTGTGCAATCTGGAGCTTGGCCGCCAAACAGAGCGTATTGTGGTACGCCATTCCTAGTTGATACATCTCCTTGACAATATCGCTGCTGCTGCTGCTGCTGCTGTCAGTGCTTTAGCTACCACTGAGTTTATCTCAACTGCACATATTGCCATCTCACCGCTGACGATTGTGTTTGTATCGCAGCTTGAAATCGACCTGTTAAAGGAGCTGCGGCACCCAAACATTGTTGCGCTGTACGGCTATGAAGAATGCGGACCGTATCTGAATATTGTCATGGAGTTTTGCGAAAACGGATCCTTGCAAGAGACTATTAGCAAGTTTGGCAAAGCTCCAGAGCAGCTGGTCGCGCTCTACATGCGGCAGGTTTGTAAATGGCTCAAACTGTGGAAACAAACAAACACATGCCTCTGCCGGTAACCAACTCGTCGCACTGTACTTTGCTCAATGCACAGGTGCTTCAAGGGCTGTCGTATCTTCATGGACAAGGCGTCATTCATTGCGATATCAAAAGCGCGGTAATAACATGAACTGCATACGAATGACCAATCCAGATCCAATAGTGCTGACCATCCTGATTCGACCACAGAACCTCTTGACAACAAAAGATGGCATTGTCAAGCTTGCAGACTTTGGTATTGCACAACGGGAACGTCAGAATGCTACAGACGAGAGCGTTGTTGGATCTGCCTATTGGAGTGAGTCGTGATCATAAAACTGGTGTCTGTCGCATTCCGATACACCATCTCATGTTTCTGCATATCTGGCAATTCGTTAGTGGCACCCGAAATCATAGAACTGCGTGGTGCGAGCCCATCATCAGACATCTGGAGTGTTGGATGCACGTCTATTGAGCTGTTTACTGGTCATCCTCCGTACCATAATCTGGCGCCTGCTTCTGCTCTGTTTCGCATTGTCAGCGACGATCACCCTCCGCTTCCTAAAGATGCATCTGCAGTTGAGTGTCGGTCATACTGCCGTTGTTATGCCAGTCTATGAATCTGACAAATCGCAGTGGGCTACCAGATGTTTTGTAGTTTCCTGATAGAGTGCTTTCAGAGAGATCCGCATCTCCGCATTTCTGCAACTGGTCTATCAAAACATCCTTGGCTCAAAGCGAGCAAGGTACGATTCTATGTCTGTGAATCCAGTTTCGGTGGCGCATATCTCGAGCTGACCCTTATAGATTAGCCTGCTCGTGCTTCAGAAGCAACTAAATTCATGCGTCCATCAGGTGCGAGCCATCGCCAGGGACCCAATGCACGACAGCAGACAGACTATGCCTTGACGCTCGAGAATTTCGCAGAGATCAATGGCGATGATGAAAATCTCGATGCAGACTTTGTGTTCTCAGCCAACCCTCTGAGTTTGACGCGACACGAGCTACAGGTACAGAGCTCAGCATGTCGCAGGATTGGCTGATTGTTGCCACAATAAGACATCGTGCTGACAGCGATAAATCCATCGTTTGGTCTTGATGAAGCCGGACGCGGCTCTTGAAAGCATTGAAGATGATCCATTTGCCGAGATTGAAGTCGAAGCAATACAACAAACGCGGTCCGTTTCAAAGTCAAACTCAAGCGAGAGTGTATCAGCAGGCGCAACACTGGTGAATGCATCCAATACCAAGTTAAACTCGACAAAACTGCTTGAGCAAGGCAGGCTAGCCTCGCTGGCAAACTTACTCGATGCAAGCATAGACAATCCAAAGTCGTGTCAAACACTGCTACGCGAATGCCACCAAGTAAGACTGCTTCCAACAATCTGCTAGCTCGATGATCGACTGCTGATACTGTGCAACACGAGGACACAGTATCTTGCTCTGGCACTCGAACAAAGCGACTGCAACCAAAACGTCCACGGTGCTCACGTCCAAACACTGGCGTTCTTTGTGTGCCTCATCACGTCGTATGCAGGGCAGTCGCACAAGCTGATTGACTATGCGCTTTCTGTTCCAGACGTCACTCGTGAGCTTGCTCAGCTTGTTGCTGTTTTGCTTTGTGCATGGCCGATCCCAGTCATACTCAGTGCAAGCAGCTTGCTACACACACTGTTGCAACAAGAGGATACGATTGCCGCAGCCATTCTCAAAGCGATCACAACTTCTCTCAAGGCACAAGTTGGCGAGCGCAAGCATGAAGTGCATCAAGCCCTGATCGATATTAAGATTCCAGACATGCTGATACACTTTGCGTTCAGATCGTGTGCAATCAAGGATGCCAATGCCGAAACACCTGGGCTTGCGCTTTCTGTTTTGCATGATATCTCACAGACACAGTGCCTGCGACCCTTGATAGGAACTGATATTCTCATCAGAGGTAACGGCTCTTGAACTGGTCTATGAACATGCGTATGTTGGTGCAAACACGGCTCTATCTGACACGCTTTGTGTTATATTCAACGGAAGAGCTTGTTTATCTCGCGATGCATGCACACTCAAGCCAGCTAATCATGGCTCTCAAGATCGTCAAGAATCTGTGTCAGTGTCCTGATCTACTCGATCGAATCGCACAAGTGGACACTGTCCGCATACTGTGTATGATTATGTGGCGACCCAACTCAGCATCGTCAATAGTGGGTATTGCGCTCGCACCAGTGCATATGAAAATGCCGACCTCAATGGTAGCAGCAGTAAGAATAACAGCACTAACACCGATCTTGCACACAGGACATCCAAAGCCAGATTCTGAGCTCATTGGTTTGTCTGACCAAGATGAACCCCGGCCGACAAGAGCAGGCTGTCGATGCCGGTGTGTGCAGACACCTATGCACTATTGCACTATCGGATTCGAGCGCGAGGCAGTTTGCTATTCCAATCATCTGCGAGCTTGTCAGAGGCAGTGCCAAGTGCAGGGACGCGCTATTTCTCAGCAATGGCGTATTTGTGCTGATGAAACTAATGGACAAGGACATTATCTGGAGAACAAGTGCGTTTGAGGCGCTCTTGTACTGGTGCGTTTACGATTGACAACTATAGTTATAGCTGGCATGCGTGATGGCTGACCTTGGCAAGAGCAGGTTGGCTGAGGATAAGCTCAGACTTGAAAAGCTTTTACTCGAAAGCCGCATCACTCTCAGCGTGCCCATGTTTCTGTCAATGTCGACTGCAAGCATGGACGAGCGACTGCCAGCCGATATCGTGCAGTTGATGTCACTGTCGTCGGCAATCAGCAGACGGCTTATCAAAGCAGGACTTATCGTGGCGGTCCAGAAAGCATTGCTCGGCAAGCCACCGACATCGATAGCAATTCATCTTCTTCGAATTGTGGAGCAAGTTGTACAGATTGAGATGCGACGAGTGCGATCGGCAGATGGCACAGTTCGGACAAGTAACAGAGCACAAAATCAACAACGCATCATCAAGGAGATATTGAGGGCATGTTTGGATGACTGCTCGCTGCTTGTGCAACAGCTTGCAAGACGAACACTCTTTAGTTTGGGAGCTGAGCTGCCTCAGAAAACTTGACACGAGAGAATGTGAACTGCTTGAGTTGGTCTTTTGGAAATTCATATCGCGAAGAAGGATCGTTTGGCCTCACGGAGGAGTACTGGATCCAATGCAACTTGTTTTGGCGGCCGCGGACGTTTTGGCCAACTTTCAAAATTGAATTGTTGATGTATGATAGCCCCTTTCGAACTTCATGTCGCCAGGTCAGACAGACCTGGTTATCAGAACTCCATTCCTTGGATTGCGAGTCAGCATCGAGTGCAGACTGGATAGAGAGTGGGTCGCGCAATAGCAATGGCTTACCCATGAGCCGTACATGATGTCGCTGCAGTCATAGTTGGGTCCAAAATCACGCACGACATCATTTGGCGATGCAGTTGATGTAAGCATGATAAACTGGTTTGAGCCGTAGAACCGCAGATAGCGGAAATACTGGACGATATGCACTGGCTGGTTGAATGCGCCTTCGGTGTATCCTCTGCGCATATAGTTGACCTTTGAGATGTAGACGCCATCGACGCGGATACGAGGCTTGTCCATCCACACATCGCGCCAGCTGCCACCGTAGCGATCCCGCCAATCATCGAGAGTCAGATATCTACCCGCGTTGTAGACCTGCTGACATTGGAAGCGCCAGAGCGACTGTTCTCGAACAAGCAGGAACATGCGCTTGCAGACAAGTGACAGATTGATCGTCATGCGGATGTCGGATAGAATGACCCATTGCATGATACCAGTGATGATCTCGCCAGGTAACCATGCTAACTTGGAGAATGAGTGTTTGTCGTGGGATTCATGCGAGTCTGTGGCTTCGATAAAGACTGGATGCTGAGCTTCGATATGGGCAACGAGATCTACGATTGGCTGCAACGATGCGGCGGGAACATCATCACGCTCCTCTGCAATGGCATTCCTGTGTACCAGCGACTGGTTCTGGTTCTGGTTCTGGCTCTGGTTCTGATGCGACTGCGGCTGAATGTGAGGCAGGGAGTGAGGGTGAGGGTGAGGGTGAGGCGGCTGGATCTGCTTTGCCTTGTTAAGCTCAGCGACTGACGAGCGATGCAGCGCGAGCTTGCGGAAGTTTGCCTCGACGTTGTGGTCCAGACGCAGAGCGCGGCGGTACAGCCGCAGTGCATCCGCAAGCCGTCCGTCACGCTCCTCGCGGGCGCCGCGCTCAAACAGCGCAAGCGCCGACAGCTCGATGCGAGTCGGCGGCGGCTCAGCCACAACGCGCTGCGATGATGTTGATGAAGACGATACCAACAACGATGACGACGATGCCGATGATTGCGCTGTGCGAGCCTGCACCTCGGCAAGCCACTGCTGCCGGAATTCTTCGAGCTCCTGCGGCGCCGCATCCAGCGATGCAGCCGAGAGCGCCGCGCCAAGTCCATCGAGCTCGCTTGTCGCGCTGTCGATGCTGTAGTGGTCGCTGCTGCTCATTGTGCGTCGCAATTTGTCCGTGTGCTCTGCAATCCAACTTGTTTCTGTGTTTGAACTTGTTCTGCGGCAAACATCGCAACTTGACCGTTTCGTTGGCACATAGATCTACACACATATCGACCGTGATGTGGGTTGCTGGACAACAGGTGGATGGCGAGTTCCAAAACTTGGCAGTGCATTCAAGCATCTCGTTGCTGGCGGCAACACTCCACGACGGCGCCATCCATGTGTTTGATGACGAAGGCGTCCGCTTCGAGAACTTTTCTATCAAGAAAGATTCTGTACCAACCAAACTGGCATGGCATCCATCTAAAAAATATCTAGCCATTGCCTGGAACGGAGGTGAGCAAAGCGCTTCTTGCTTCGATATCTATAGACCGGTTGTTGACTTGTTTGCTGTTGGATATGTTGTGGGGGCTGGACGCGCTTGATTGGTTACAAGGCACCGTCGGATTATGGTGTCTCGATATGGAAAGCACGCTGCGTGAGGGCAAGATCCATCAGTGCCGTGTTACATGCCTCGAATGGAACCCTCCTGGAAACAGAATAGTGACAGGCGACGAGGTATGTGGCTTGGTCGCTATGCATACCTGTGTGTCGCAAACTTGAGGCTTCTTGGCTTTGGCTGACGCTGCGAATGGAACCTAAACACACTCGCCAGGATGGATGTGTTGTTGTGTGGAAGATTGATATGCGTGGCCGGCTGTCGACCATGTCGCAGTACCGCCTCAAGGGTCAGATAGCCTGCTGTGTTTTCCGTTTATCAAGTGTCTTTCCCCAAGATCAACGCAGCCGCGAGAAGGATTCCCCACCATTCTTCCTAGCAGGAAACAACGGATCCATCTACTTTGCAGACGACATGGGTCATTGCACAGAAGCAACCACAGCTCTGGCATCGATCCACTCGCTGTTTATCTCACAGTCCAAAAACACAATAATGGCAGTCAGCGAGGATCTTGTTCTGACCAAGTTTAGCATTGCTATCGATGGCAAGATCACACAGGATTCATCGGTGTGTATTGACGAGCTAACCCTTCTGCTTCAACTGTCTTGCATGAATCTAACTCTGCACCATTACAATCTATAGGTCAAATTGAGTGGCGGACTCAAATCACTCGGCATCAATTTGCTAACATCGTGGATTGAGCCTGATATGCTTGCCATGACAGTGAACGGAAGTCCCGTGCGTATTTGGGATGCACAAAACGAAGAAACAGAGATCCTTGACAGACCTGGTCCGTTTGATGCTCAATACAAGCATCGCGATCACCAGCTCACAGCCAGTTGACTGACTATGATTGAATCGCATTGATTATCTACATGATGCCTTTCTGCAGAGTTGGGAGCAAAGTCGTACAGATGCTTCAAGTACAACGCACGCCAGCAGATCATGGCAGGTTTGTGCTGAGATACGATACGTTGGCTTGCAAGTACAGGCTTCATGATTCTCATGCTCTAATACACTACGCCTTTAATGTCAGTTGGATCGGACAATGGAACTGTTATTCTTTGGCAAACATCTCTATCCATTCGAGGTTCAGAAACAGTCCGCAGCTGGGACGTAAGTAGAGAGCTACAATCAGCTGACAATCATGCGATCTATAGCCAGCTGACATTGGACATGCAGCCTGTGCACAAGCTTGAGCTTGGTGGCGGTGGCATTATTACTCTCGTTTGGGGTAACTACAGCAAGATTTAGCATGCACATCACTTCGCTGTATATCCTAAAACAATACCGTATCTACAGGTGTCTCGGAATCAACTCTAGGTGTCTGCAAGCCAGCGGGGATCCAAGTTGTTTCTCAGCAGGTTCTTTGCCACGCAACTCTTGGAGCACAAACAGTCGCTGTTCAAATTGCATCTGACCAAGTTCAAGTCGATCGATTGACTCCCAAGGCAAGTACCATGCACTGCTCCCACTTGTGGCACGTGTCTAACGATCTCTGATGGATCACAGCAAAGCTTCAAAATCGACACAAAAGGCCGCATCAGGGACATTCGTGTCGCGCACGAGGTTTTGGCTGCCTTTACTGGCAAGCTGATAGAGCTGCACAAACTTGATGGTGACTGCAGTCTAGTTTTTGCTGGAATCACTGCTGCATCTGAGATGCTTTTTACTGATATCTGTGATTTCAGAAACATCTCAGCAGACGGCGCAGTCAGCGTCGATTCCAAATCAATCGGGTCTTTTTGCTGTCGGTGCTAAATGCGTGGTTACTGCCGAGCAGAATCGCATCGAACTATACAGCCATCAGGGACTTGTAAAGCACACGCTGCTGACTCCGATGGAAGATGGCGATATAGTCCGACTAGTTGCAATAGGCAGCTGTGTTGTGCTGGTTTGTATTTTAGTTTGCTTGCTTGTATGAAATACTGATAAAGGATCATTTTATGTTTTCCATTATCGCTTATCCGCATCTGCGCAACCATGCTTTAATCACAGATGACGCGTGGTCATAATGTCAATGTGTTTGATGTTGGTGGGCGAGAACCCCGATTGCTGATTTCACGCTCGCTCCAGTCAAAGTGTGGAAACGGCGAACTGCATCTGTTTTCAGCCAATGCCAATTGCAGCATGGTTGCCTTGACCAGTAAGCATGTGCTACGCAACTGCTGCTGTTTAACATTCTTCTCTTCCTACAACGCGATCGATCGAGCATATATCTAATCACGATATCGATCGTCACCATCGTTATTCAAAATCGGGCTTGTGGAATTCCCGGTTAATGCAAAACACATAGTGCTTGGAAACTCAAGCCAGCTGTGGATCTTTTGTATGGAAAGCGACTCATTCATGGACTATACTTTTCAAGGATCAACTGTGCGTGCACACTTGCAATTAGACAATAATCCAGCACACATTGATTCAAAAATGGCTGACCACAGATGATATAGATTGTAAATATGATGTGGGATGTGGATGACCCAAGACTGCTTGTGTGCGAGCTCGAGTCTGGTAGGTTTGAAGTCGTTTGTATAACCAAGTACTGTGTTATGCTGTGTATGTATTTGTAGTACTAAAGTCTCTGTATCATTTTATATGTGCAATTCCACAGTCAGCGAGAATGAGTCGAAAGCAGAGGCAAGTTCTTGGTGCACGATGCTTATAGAACAACACTCACGCGAGATCTCTGCAACTAACTGATTCAATCTCAACAGATTGCGTCACTTTTTGCAACCGTCGAGTCTAAAATCATTCTCAAGGATACCGAAGCAAGACCAGACAGATGCGAGAAGCTTATTGGAGTTTCCATTCCATATCTGATATACTTGCGAGTAAGTCACTAGCCTGTCTATACTTTTTGACTGCGACCTATAACAACAAGTTGACATTACATTGCATTACATTACAGAAACAAGATATCCATGCAGATACATCGTCGTGTGCCATTCTGGTTCCAGGAAGAGAATACATTGGCGTCGAGACAGAAACACCAGCAGTCATCCGAGCGATTACAGACTTTTGCTTTAATCTTTCGGCTGGCAATGTGGACGATGCAGTCAAGGTTGTGTCTGTTGCATTTGCGCGGTGCTTTGATTCGACGCGGGTTTTGCTTGTTATTCTGCCATTCTGTACCCTGTAGCTTACTGTGCGGTACTGTCTAAATGATCGCAGTCTGTTAAGCTGATCAGGAACGAAAGCGTATGGGAGAACATGGCAAAGATCTGCGCGAAACTCGGCAGAACCAATCTCACCAAGCTATGCCTTGGAAAGCTTAGAAATGCAAAGGCACTAAGAGCGATGGGTACAAGAAGGACTGCGGACCAAGATGGAGATGTTGAACAGGCATTTCTTGCTGCTGTTCATCTTGGTAAGCCCATAGATATCCAGATTGGCTATTGGATCTGTCACAGCTGCAGCCACAGCCATGTCAATAGCCATAGCTACAAATCAGCGCGGCATAGTATCACAGCAGACTGATCCCTGAACTCTGATTTCTCAGGGTTGTACGAAGAAGCGCATTCGGTGTGCATCAAGTCGAATCGCTTTGATCTACTCTGTGAGATCCAGCAGTCTACTGGACATTGGGAAAAGGCGATTGAGACTGCTTCGGCAAAGAACCGACCCGAACTGCCGACAGTATTTTACAATTTCGCAAAGTACTTACAA